>ML322726.1:0-75946 GCA_005239505.1 Nicotiana paniculata
AGAGTATGGACGAATTCCTCACTTCATCCATATGTGTAAAAGAGACTAGCCGCACTTAAAAGCTGAGTACAATACTATCACCCCAAAAAAACCAAACTCTGCCTTACGTAAAGTTGACAGAGTATGATTAACCTCTGAGGTTTTGAAAGGCGTGAAAATCCGAGTTTAGGGACGAAGTGGCTTAGTTGAACATAGTGAGACTAAGGGACGTTATGATTAATGTGACTAAAGCATTTGAGTAAAATTCAAGAGGTAATCAAGCAAAACGTACAGTTTTTTCCAATTAGTCAAATGTCATGGGGTATCGTTTGAAAAATGGAAATTTTACCTCATATAGTAAAGCTTTACACCGTATTTATATAATTAAAAAAATTAATATTATTTTCTATAGATACCTTTTAGTTTTTATAACAAAATATGTATTTATGGTCATTTCATACCGTTAAGCCATTAAATACGCTGTCTAATATTATTCTCTCTCATTCTTCCAGTTTATTCTCTCCCAAAATCACACATAGTGTGTTATTTATCTCTCCACGATCTCTCTCTCATTCTTTCCTATATGAATCAGAAAATTGGTTTCCTCCGACACACGGTCTATAATGGCGTCAATTTCCACTTTTTCATTGTTTTTCATTATTATCTCTTTCTCCTTACTTCGGTGACCATTTCCGTCCAATCTGACGGTCATGAAACTTTCATCATTCACGTTTTCAAGTGCCCCGTATTTTCACCACTCACCACTAAAGTTTTTGGACCGGTTAAAACTTCTTCTTTTTCTCTTCAACAATATTTTTTTAAATATTCACCATTGCTAGGTTTCCTGCAGAACACTCACTAAAGCGCTCAATTTGAAGGGTCATCTTTCGATTTGCAAATCACTCAAGAGGAACATGTATTTGCAGGTTCATCAGCAACCATTCAAGTCGAAAAGAAAACAAAAATATGCAACTCCCTAATTATAGATGTATTTATATGTATTCGAGTCCGTATATATTGATTTTTAGTTTCTACAATGGTATTCTCTTTTTGTATTTAGATGTAGTTATATGTATTCGATAAGGCATACACTGATTAATGATTTTTGACGGTTGTATTTAGATGTATTTATATGTATTTGAGTTATTACAACAACATTTTTAAATACAATGTTAGTTCTATCATTTTGATGTTATTCATCAATTAGTTATGCATTCAATCTAAGTGTATTCATCTGTATTTTCAACCTATCTGTATCCATATGTATTTAAAACAACAATACAATGAAAAACAGTAAAATACTTTCAATACAAATAGAAAATCAATGAATACAACCAATGAAATATACTCAATAAAGCAGTAATACCTTATATTAGGAATAAATAAAATATTGTTGATATAAAATAAACTTGAATGCATTGAACACAATTGTTAGATATAACAAAATACAAGCACTAGGTTTATTATGAAATATGCAGGCAGTAGGTTACAATTACAGGTAGTATCCGGCATAAATACATGTTGTATTCATATACAAAAAATTGAATTTCAAAATATTTTTGTAGATACTTGTATCAATTCCAAGCAGAACCTCGAACAATGTCAGGAAAAAAAACTCGAATTGTATCAGAAAAAAAAAAGACTGAAACTCTGAAGAATGCTTTGTTTTTTGGTGTTTAGCGCCTGATAAATCTTCTCATTAATTGGATTGATAATGTTGTGTGTTATAATTGATTTACGTGAGTTATATTAGGAGTGTATCCCGTTAAATTAGCAGATTTCTGTTATTAAACGATTGGAGAGACATATTATTACGTTGTATTCATGAATACATGGTATGAATACATGTGAATACAGCGGCTGGCAGATGGACTGCCCTATTTATTAGCCAATTTTTGCTATTGTATTTACTCGAATACATCGAATACATTATCATAACAACTGAAAGGTAGCTATGAAAGGTAATTATGTATATGATAGCTATAGAAAGTTAATATCCACTAAACAATACTCCCTTCGGTTCACAATAAGTGTCCAGTTTCCTTTTAGCATACCTATTAAGAAACTACTAAATCCTATGCAAAAGAACATAGTATGACTAAACTACCCTTATTAAAGTATTGGTCACATAATTACAGTGAGGAGTGAGAAAAGTTTTTTAGGGATATGCACATAAGAGTAAAAGAGTAAAAACAAATTGAATATTGTCTTGATAACATAACTGGACACTTATTTTGAACCAAAATAAAAAAAGAAACTAGAACGTATTGTGAACCGGAGGGAATAATCATTAGTTAAAAAGTGTTCAAAAGGAGAGCGGCTTGCATAGTGCGATTAGGTTTCAAGTGGCTGTGTAGAGCACAACTAGGTTTTAAGTGGCCGTGCGTAGAGCACGGGTAGGTTTCAAGTGATTGAGTCCAAGTGGCCTACGAAGCACGAGTAGGTTCCAAGTGAATGTGGTGAGCATAAATAAATTTCAAGGTTTAACCCGATGCCTTTGTGAAATCAACCTTGCTCATACGATTGTTTGGCTCGAAGATAGTTATTCATGCACAATTTCCCACCTCGTTGAATCATTCATAGTTCAATCTATCCCATTCATAGTTTGAAAAAAAAAATTCAATAGGCTAAGTAACTCTCGAAAAACGTCCTTTGTATCACGTCACGTTAAGAGAAGAGAAATAAGATAAATGAATTACAACTTAAAGTTTCAACTCGTCACATTTTATTGCTTCAAAGACGATTATATTTGGACCCAAACTACTCAAGTTATGATTTATTAGCCGTATATCCTATCTTATAGGGATTTTTACATACGTATACACTATTGAAAACTTTATTACCCTCCCTACTTAAGTTTCACTTTAATTACCTCCTATATACAAAATTACCAAATTATGTACATTTTTAAGATTTAAGGATAATTAATCAATTCCTACAATTACTCCCACTGATCCCCATGTTTCTCTCTCTGTATCCCCCCTCCCCCACGTTTCTACCTCCATATCCCACCCCTTATCCCCTACGTATCTTGCACAAGAGAGCATCAATTTCACCATTGATAGCTATTGAAAAGCTTTGAGGCTTTGAATTCGAACTTGGATTTTCAAAAAATATTATTTGTTTGAATTGGGTGTTGTTGCAAACAATTGAGAATTCCCTCTACGTCTCTCTCTATCTCTCAATCCCTAATTTCAGTAATGTAAAGCAAAGGAAAAGAGAGCAGCAATTCCACCATCGACGGCCATTAAAAAGCTTTGAAGCTTTGAATTCGAATTTGGATTTTCAAAAATCATTATTTGTTTGGATTGAGTGTTGTTGCAAACAAATGAGAATATGATTTGGAGTTTGTATCTCAATTTTGAGGGTGTTTTGGTGAAGATTATACTTGATTTTGGCTGAATTTCATATTGAAAGTCGTCGAAGAAGAAGAAGAAGAGGAAGAAGACGTGATATGCACTGTATTTACGAAATTGTAGTAAAATTGTAGAAATAATGTAAGAAAATTATAGATAAATTGTGTAATATATAATTAGTTGTATGAAATATGTTTTTACTATGTATAAATCAGATACAAAATATACAAAAGACATATTGTATAAATTTTTTATTTAAGTTGTATGTTATTGTAGTTATATTTAACTTGATAGAAATAATGTGTGAAAGTTGTATAATATATAATTAGTTGTATGAAATTTATTTTTACTGTGTATAAATCAAATACAAAATATACAAAAGACATATTGTATAAAAATTATATTTAAGTTGTATGTTATTATAGTTGTAGTTAACTGGTAGAAATAATGTGTGAAAATTGTAGATAAGTTGTATAATATATAACTAGTTGTATGAAATTTATTGAAAAATTAACCCAAATAGCCCTCCATCCAATTTCTTAAACTAAAAATAGCCAGCAGATGTATAATATATGCATAATTTATGTATTAAATATGTATAATTATGTATATTCAATGTATAGTCTATATATACGGCTAGAAAAAATAAATAATAAATATGGCCCGCTATTTGTGTAAAGATCCCAAATTTATTTTTACTATGTATAAATCAGATACAAAATATACAAAAGATATATTGTATAAGATTTATATTTAAGTGGTATGACATGATATATAACTGGGTAAAAATAATGTAGATAAGTATATAATTGGGTAGAAATAATTTTTTAGTTGTGCACTTGATGTAATTACTTTTCTATATATCCCCCTATATTTTTTCTTTACAGATTTAATACCAGAATACTTGTATAACTTATCCACGAAACTGTCGTGGTTAAAACTACTAAATTAATATTCTTTTTTATTTTTGTGCTATGTTCGTGCTTTGAGAAGTTCTGTTTCAGTTCTATTCTTTCTGCTTTTGGGATAAAAGTAGTAGTAGAATGATTGATATTGCTTGCGTTCTTTTAATCTAAAAGGGTAACAAAATATTTAGACGGAGAAGACGAGAATATTTCAGTCAGTCAGAGACTCACAGGTGTAATATGAAATACTAATAATTTTGTGGAGAGAAATATAAAATCCCTTTACATAAATTTATAAGTATTTGGATGGACGAGGGGAGAAAGAGAGAATTTGGAGAGAAGAAGGGAGAGAGGAGAGAAAAAAGAAAAAGGGTGTAACTAAATTCCTTGATTGAAGGTACAAATAATAGATTGGGAGCCTTTTAAGGTGGATTGTATATCTTTTGTAAGCAAAACTTGTTTATGCCGGGTAATTAACTAAACATGAACATTTAGGGTAATAAAGTTTCTAATAGTGTATAGGAATGAAAAAAACCCTATTTTATACGTACGAGAGTCAACAACTATTGGACATGGGCTTGACTAGTTGGGCCTCACGAAACTTCACCGCTAAAGGACAAATAGCACGGGCTAACCAGTTTTCGGACTGGTCATTCAAAAATAGCCAACTTTTGTAAATTTATTGAAAAATAGTCACTATTTTGCTTCAACACGGAAGCATAATATACTGAAGATCGGTGCACCTGTGTATTAACTTCCAACGTATTATGCTGGAACTCCAACACGAGGAAAGTTCCAGCATAATATACTGAAGATCGGAGCACCTGTGTATGAACTTCCAGCATATTATGCTAGATCGATATATTATACTGGAACTCCAGTATATTATGCTGGAGTTCCGGTATACTTATGTTGGAATTCTAGTATAATATACTAGAGGAATTCCAGTATATTACGCTGGAGTATTTTCTGAATTTTAAACAGTATTTTTGTTCAAATTTATCTTTACATGAAAAGTGGCTAAATTTTAATTACTTTTGAAATTGTGACTGTTTTTGAGTGATTATTTATAAATTTGGCTATTTTTGAGTTTCTCCCCTTGCACAAAGCATGTGTATCTTGGGCTCTCTGATTGGCCCGCCAGTGGGTACTATTGTATTATTTTGTGAACGTGACTTATTTCGAGCTCATATGTGAAAGTGAAACGAAAACAAATGTAGACGTGGAGTTATGATTTGATGCAAAGTACAGAGAGAAGGTGTGTGCCAAAACATTACATGATTTTTAAGTTAGTAAATGCAGAAACTATTGGATGCTTTATATTTTGTAAAAATAGTTTAACCTTTAAGCAAATAATATATATATATATATATATATCATGCTGCGGTTGATGACCGTAGCAATAGTCAAAGGCACTGGAGGGAAGCCGCTTGGAAGGTGGCCTAGTGATAGGAGACTATCTAGCTTGGTTCGGAGAGCACTTGTTGGGTTAAATATTTATTTGTTGCTAAATGTTACGGCCTAAATGCTGAACTATTGACCCTACTTGTTCGGATGGGTGTTCACCCCAAAGTGTTCCCGGACCGCATGCATACATCCGTAAGTAACTTNGAGGCTTAAGTCATCGATGGAAATCCGATAACGCTCCCCCGGAAGGAGGCCTTCTTCGCCCTCCACCTAAGCTGCGCAGTATGGAGGGCATACTACCTTCTTACAGAGTGCTCTATCCCTAGAAGAAATATATATATATATATATATATATATATATATATATATATATATATATCTGAAATCACATACGAATCAGGGGAAAGATGTAAATAAGTACTCCGTATTGATTAGTGGTAGCATTACTATTTAAAAGAATATTGATTAAGATTTAAGAGATTGGGTTTTGGTAAGACATAAAGGCAATAATAAATAAATTCTGGATTTTTTTTTGATTTTCTTGTAGACAAAAATACCCTTAGCCACCCTTTTATTCACGAAAATGCCTTTTGTCCCAGAAACAGGCTGATGCCACCAAACTCTCAGTTCAGGACCTTCAGCTTTCAGCTGAGGAAACCACAAAGATCGGATTTTTTTCATCGAAATCTCCAATAGTATCGATGCTAAAATGAATACCCTTCTTTCAAAAAGATTAAATCTTCAAAATTTCCCTCAATTTTTACCTCAATATTTTCTCTTTCACTTTCCACCACTTTACACGAAAGCCCCACATTACATTCATCCATTTCCAAGAAAATTTACTGCCAAGACTCTAACTTTCTGCTCTGTTACAACTTCTGAGTCACTATCTTGCGGTGGTTGGGATGACCCAAGATTTATTAGTGACCCAATTAATCCTGGTGAGTCTAATCAGCTTCACAATTTTCTTAATTCTCTAGGAATTAATGATAAAAAATATGTCTTTGTTTACCTCTTGGGGTTTGTTTGTGCTCTAGCAATTTCAAGGGTGAAAGTTTCCTCAATTATAGCAATTCCAGGTTGTGTTATTCTATTTGCACTTGGGTTTTCAATGGGGTTTGTTAATGGGGGTAAAATGAACTTAGATAGTAATAAGAGATTGCCCCAAGATCAGATTTTTAGAGGTTTTTCTGAGAAACTCAGGAATTTGGTGGATTTTCTTAATGGGTTCGATGTGGAAATTGGTAATTTGAAGAAGGGTGTTAGGAAAGGTATTGAGTTTAATCAAATTACTGTGGATGATTTGCAAAGTTTTGACAGGATTCTGGAAGCTATGAAATTTTCTGCTCTCAATGTTAGAAAGGTTACAGAAGGTTGTATTGAAAGTTTATCAATTGAGAGTCAAGAGATGGAAAGAAATTTTAGTCAAAAGTCAAGTAAGAAGAAGGAGCCAGGTAAAAATGGCTTTGACTTTTCTCGGATTGCAGCGGGTTTGTTTCAAACAAAGCCAGATTTGAAGTCTAGTAAAATGAAAGATTATGGTGAGAGTGAGTTGATGGACGCGAAGAAGAATGGCTCTAAGCCAGGGAATATCTTGACTTCTGCTACTAAAGAAAGACGTCCAAATTCATTGTTTGATGTGAATCTAGATGGCATTAGTGGCACTTCAAGGCACAGTTTTGACGATGATGCCATTAGACAAGACAAAGTTGGTGAGACATTTGGGAAGGCTAGTAAAATGAATGTAGTTTCTGATGAGAATGTTAATTTTTCGGAGATGGATAGTAACACGGTTAAATCAATTTTCAACAGAGAAGAATATAGTTATCAGACAAGCAGAGTACAATTTATGAGGAACCAACGGGTATCTCATAGAATAAGTCATCCTAGTGAATTTGAATCTTGGGCATCTGATGATGGTTTAGTTGATTCTATGGATGTTAACATCAATATGGAGCAAACTAAAACTGAAGCGTCGTCTTTGCATGAACAGAACGTGGAATATTTAGAAGGAATAAGTAGCCATTTTGGTGGAAAAGAAAATGATGAAGAAAATTACAGACATTTTTTTAGTGAGGAGATGAGAAATCATGAAAAGGAACCATTTATGGATAGTAATGAGGCCTCAAATGAATGTGAATTTGGTTCCGCTCCATCTTCAGTAGGTTCCATTGATTTGCAATTTAATAAGTGCCTTACTGAGGCTAATTTTCTAGTAAAAGAAGCGAAGGAATGTTTAAGGAGGCAAGCCAGTGACAGGCATGCAGAGGATGCGCTTTACAAGTCTGCCATATTACTCTCAAAAGCTATAGACATCCGACCCATGAGTTTATTGGCTGTGGGACAGTTGGGAAATACTTACCTTCTTCATGGAGAACTAAAGTTAAGGATCAGTAAAGATTTGAGAGCTTTACTAACTGATACTGTATCAGTATATAAACAGACTAAAATACGTGATGAGCTAGATGATATGGTTCCTAAAAAAGACAAACTTGCATCTTATCTTGTAAATGTCTGTGAAGAGTGTGAAGAATTACTTATTAAGGCAGGACGACAGTATAGATTGGCGTTGTTGATTGATGGGAATGACGTGAGAGCCTTGTATAATTGGGGCATTGCTCTCTCTTTGCGTGCACAGTTGATTGCAGACATTGGACCTGTAAGCATCTTCCTTGAGATTACTAGGTTTACTTTAAGAAAATTTCTTTGTTCTGGTGGTTTGAACCCAAATGTAGTGAAAAAAGGTTAAATCTCATATTTTGGACTAATTTGAAATTAATATCATTGCTTAGAGGCTTAGTGCTCTTTTTCTAAAGCAATCACATTGTTTGGGAACTTTTGCTACTGCTTTCATAGTCATAGACTCACAGTTCTTCTGGAAAATTCCAGGGCGCTGCACGTGATGCTGACAAGGTTTTCTTGGCTGCAATTGATAAGTTTGACGCTATGATGTCTAGAGGCAATGTATATGCACCTGATGGTATGAGAAACAGCTATTCTGTTATACTATAATTTGATGGCTTTTATGTGTACTTTTTTGATAAGTTGATGGCTTTTAAGTGTACTAATCCATGGTCTTCTTTCTTTCTTTCGTTTTTCTTTTAAATTTAATAAGAAAAGTAGGAAAAAATATTTACCATCACTGTTGAGAATTCTGGACTTATAATCGTTCCAACTTCCAACCATGACCGTTTTTTTAACTCTTCTCTTCTTCTTCCTCTCTTTCGCTGTGGAACTTAACATGCTTACAAGTCATAAAACCTATCAACAATAAAGGAGCTTTCACTCCCACTTCTTTCTTCATAAGTTCCTAAAGGTGTTGACTATTAACTAAAATAAGAAAGCTGGTGCATCTCAGGGCCAGCTGATTACACCATTTGACGGATATCCTGGATAAACTTATGCACACACTTTTTAATCTTTTCTTTACAGTCTCTTTCTGCTTTCTTCTTTGCTAAGCTTGAAATGGTAAAAACAATATGTAATGTATTTGGAGAACTTGGAGTTGTAGATAACAAAATGAATTAGAAAGAGTGCGTGGAAAAACAAGTATCATCCCCCTCCGCACATTTGAGCTGCTAATTTTTGTTTTCATGAAGTATTGAGCTGGTCATTATATAGCTAGGCTTTAATGGACGAGTAGCATCAGCATCATTAGTGTTGTGTTATTTCCCTAGAGAAGGAGAATAGAAGAGTTCTGTTTTGGATTACTTAACATGCGGGCTTAAGATAAATTTTTCTTTGTACAGCTCTTTTCAGATGGGCCACAGCATTGCAGCACAGATCTCGCCTACGGCCTAGAACTAGTAGAGAGAAGGTGAAGTTATTGCAGCAGGCTCAAAGATTGTATCAAGATGCCCTTCATATGGACTCCGATAACCTTCAAGCACGAGAGGCCTTGTCATCCTGCATATCTGAGCTCAAGTACTGGTATCGATAGTCATATCATGAATGTTCTTTTTCACCATTTTGATAAATTTAAGTCTTTGCATAAGCCAAGCTTACAGATTCGGCATTACCGTGTGGTCGAGATAATGAGGAGTGAGCTATTTCTTTTCCTCAAGCATTGTTGCTTGCTAAATAACAAAGTTCTTACTCATCTATCAAAAGATTGACAATATCAGAAGGAAACTCTTCTTGATTAGCAAACCAGTCAATTCCTACCTGCTATACTTAGTCAATTCTAGTTTAAGTCCTTTTAATTTACTCCAATTATATATCTAAAATTGGAAAAGGCAACTCTATCAATCAGGCTTGTAAAGTCCGCTAAAGCTTTTAGTTTTTCATATATCTGCCCATGATAACTACTAGCTTCATTTTAAGGTGTATTCTACATATTTAGTAGTGCTATTTAAACGCTTTTATGGCTATTTTTTCCGAATTGTGCATAATTCTTTTCGCTTTTCCTTTATCTCATTGATCATCACTAACATCACTAGAGGTTGATAACTAAAGGCAACTACTTGCTAAATTGGAAAACCAAAACTAAGTTATGTTTACATATTGTCAAGGATTCGAATCAAATTGGGAAACTTGTAGTAGTATTTTGTTTTGGATTGTCTGAGAGAAGGAATTTCCTTTGAGTAAAGCCAGCACACACAAAGACAGAGCCCTGAAAACATGTTCTTTGGTCTTGGCTTTTCACTTGTTGATGTTAGTTATAAAAGCTGGCATTTCATCATCAACCACTTGGATGTCTTATTGTCCAAAACAAAATGTAACTGAAGTTGGAATTATTTGGTGACTTGACATCATTCAGAATGTGCTGAAGGTGGTGATTGTTCGTCCTTGTCTATTGTTGGAAAGGAGTTTGCTTTTGTATTTCGTTTTGCTCATACTGTTATTTTTGCCCGATTCATTTATAACTTGAGAAAGTAAGTTTTTTATTGAAATACAATTAAACTACTTTATATAGTAAATAGCAAATGCTTTGAAATTTGCTTTTTTACTTCCCTTACAATCGAATGATCGTGATGTGTTCAAATTTTTATCTGTTAAATATCTGTAATCCTTTCTACGTGAGAAAATTGATAAATTGTTATCATTTATGTAAACAACCTGCTGTCTTTTTTATCCTCCTAAATCATCTTACTCGGATATAACAAATAATAAAACAATTCATATATTCACATTTCGTGCTAATTTCCAAAAAAATAATTCTTGGAAAAATGACACTGTGTAGCCACTCTGAAAATAATAGCCGAAAAAGTGTATAATTTTTTTGTGTGTATATATATATATATTCAAAAATTATATAAATTTAATACACTTTTTCAGCTATCGGATGTAAATAGTTTCTGACGCAGCCTAAAGTGGTAATACCCCAAATTTCTTCTTTATTATTCTCACGCACGTTATTGATTTTAGATTTCTGGTAGAGCCGACGATCATTTAGTGAATTGTGTATTACTAAGTTTAATCTTATTAAATTAACCACTTATCCAAACTATGCTTGCTCACATTCAGAATATCTTAAGAAAATAGTTCTACATTTGATGGTTTTAGCATTACAAAATTGCAGTGCAAAACATTCTTCTTGACATCAATTTATTTTGAAAATTTTGGCAGTTTTAGCACTAAGGAATTGTTGTAACATAAAATTTAGTAAAAACTTACTGTTCCCGGTGTTTACACCAAGCCCATAAAAGTATGGTATCTATCACTTAATCACGATTAACGAATACATATTTTCACTTTATTAAATCATTTAACTATGTTATGTTTAATTAGTACGGTGTATATACCGGGTGCGGGTAAATATTTACCCATAAAATTGTTCTTGTTGGACTTGATTATGATCAAATTAGCCGTTTAATTCAACAGCACTATATTGTAAAAATTGCGTGCGTACCCTATTTGGTTGCCCCCAGTTAATTTATACCCGCTTTTTTTAAAACTTTTAACTTGTACCTACTTTTTAAATAATTTCAGCTCTCTTTCCCTCGCTGAGCTGAAGTTCACCAGTTAAGCTGAAGTTCGCCAGTTATAAAGACAAAACTTCAGCATACGGAGCTGAAGTTCCCCAGTTACAAAGACAAAACTTCAGCTCTAGTTACGAAGACAAAACTAGAGCTAAAGTTTCCCAGTTACGAATGTCTTTGTAAACTGGGGAACTTCAGCCCCGTATGCTGAAGTTTTTGTCTTTATAACTGACGAACTTCAACCTTGTATGCTGAAGTTCCCCTGTTACAAAGACAAAACTTCAACTCTAGAGCTGAAGTTAACTGGGGAACTTCAGCCTCGTATGCTGAAGTTTTTGTCTTTATAACTGAGAACTTCAGCTCTGTATGCTGAAGTTGTTGTCTTTATAACTTGGGAGAGCTGAAGTTCGCAAGCTACTTCAAGCCCGTCTACTAAAATGCTGAAGTTTTGCGTGATTGTCTTTGCTACTTCAGCCCCGCATGCTAAAGTTATGCGCAAAAGCGGGTACGAGAGCAAATTTTTTTACAAAGCGGATATAAGTTAAAACGTGTCACAAAAAATGGGTACGGATGCAAAAGCCCCAACTATATTCCAGAAAAAAAACTTGTTTCCTTGACGGAAAGTAGTTATTCAGACAAAGGCAATTCTGTCTCTTGATTCTTGAAATGTGATTATTTCTGCCAAAAATATTGCGAGCTTCTGGATAAATTGATTGAAAAATTTCAGTCCACACAAAATTCAGATATTTTTCCTTTTATATTCACTCACATCGAGCAAAAAATCATAGATTAATACTGATATATTTTTCCCAAAATGGAAAAAACAGACAAATGATAGTAGTTCAAACAAAATATTTTCAATAACCACCAATAAGCCTTCTGTTCATTAAAGCAAAATTTATGCAAAACATAGTCCCATTTAAAAGAAATTTAACACAACTGATATGGCAATATGTTGTGTGTTATTGCTTTGATGTATTCTCCCTTTCTGGTTTACGCCTCGCATTAGCAATACTCCTGAAAACTTCCAGAATTCCTTTAAATGTTACAACTCCGATCAAATTATGATCCGCGTCCATGACCCAAATGGAATTAGCACGATGTGCAAGAGCTTGAATCATCACAGCCACCAACGAACTCCATGGATAACAAGTAATTGCCTCGGATCTTCTTGCTGAAGAAAATCGTCCCAGCACAGTATTTCTGCTCGAGCCAGATTCATCGTCTGATGAACAACTCGAAGCAGAAGATGATGATGAAGACAGTGAAAACTCTTCATCCATTAGTTCCACCATTGCTCCGAGTTTCTTATCTTGAAGCCTCGTCTTGACCAACTCGACCAAATCCTCTGCAGGACCACCATAGTCAATGTATGCCATGAGATCACCAGCTGAAAGAGTCGCGATTGCTGCTGCAACGGTTTCATCACAATAGGCCAGAGTGAAAGGGGAGATTTCACCAATCAAACGGTTGTCTTCATCAACAACAGCAACTGAGCTCTGCTCAATATGAGCGAGAGTAATGGCATCCAAGGAAGAGATTGCAGGATCGTGGTAGCGAACAGTCATGATGTCGTGATTTATGATGTTGAGTGAATCAATCGAGAATGTGGGCATAGGAGAGAAGACTCCAATGGAGTTGAGAAGGAACCGGACAATGTCTTCTTGTGTTAGCCAGCAGTATTCAACTCCGTTATGATTTGTGGGAAGCAGTGAGGATGCTTTACTCAAAAGCCTTTTCCTCGAAGGCGTGCTCCTGTAGTTTTGAATTGGTATAACCAGATTCTGGGCGCCTTCAAGAATGTAATCTATTGCTTCCAGCAAGCTGAAACAAAACAAGAAAGACACATGACAAGTCTGCCAATAATATCAATCAATCAATCAACTACGTCTCCATCTCAAATCAGCCAGGACCCTATGTTGCTCGGATCCCTAAAAATGTCGCCATATGCATGTTAGATCCTCCAAAAGTTATGTTTTCTTGGAGTGTCCGACACGAGCAGGACAGTATTTTTAGGAATCCGAACAACATAGTTGGGGCCAGCCAATAATATCAACAACAAATTACGCAAAATAAATATCTAGCAAAGCATCAATTGCATGAGCTCCACACATATATCAAAGCCTCAAAAGATGGTAGTAATGACTAATGTGCCAAAGGTTATTCACATAAACGGAAAACTAAATCAGAAAAGGGCAAAAAGAGAATTAAATACATCATCACCACTTGATGCTGAAAAAAGTAGATCTAAATTCTAGAATCTGAATAAATTAAACCAAAAAAGATAAGTCAATTGATTATATATTGACTCTTGAGTTATCAAAAGGTTCCTTTTTGTTTCAGCATAATCTTTAGCAGTATCCACACATATATATTATCTTTTAATATTAATTCATTCTACACTTCCCCTTTTCCTCAAATGTCACTAATTATACGATTCAAGAATCTAAGAATTCATATCAATTAGCGAATTAATTGGGAAAAAAAATATCACAAACCTTGAATTGGGATCCAAATGCCTAACAATGGAATCTCCTCTAGGCAAAATCTGAGCCACAGGAGTCTCAAGAGCTTTAGAAGGATTAACCAAATTCTCTTGTTTAGAAAGAAAGCAAATCACGTCCACCATAGAGATTTTCCCTACACAGCGGCACACAGAATCAGCCCCAGCGTCACCTTCTTCTAGAACCTTCTTGGGATGGTCACAGCTCCAAACGCTTACATGGACCTCGCCGGATTTTTTCAACGCCGTTAACGCCTCCGATACGGTGGCTTTTGCCGGAATAGGTTTTAATGCCGGCTTACCAAGGCACAGGTCTGATACCTCCCGATTCAGAAAACTTACTGCCATACAAATGCGGGTTTTTTCAGGAGTTCTGAAAATAGAGAAGGAGACGTTGGCCGGAGAACTTTCCGAGAAATAGCAATTGGACTTGGTGTTGGTGGTGGTGGTGGTGTGTGAATATAATGGAGTATAAGATTTTGAAGATAGAAGGGAAGCTTGAGATATTTATAGGTGGTGAATACTGGCAATAGCCGGTCAGAGGTTACCTATTCTCCACTCCTTTTTTTATTTTTTATTTTTTTAATATTTTTACTTTTTAGCAGCCAGGAGGTCAGTATATAACGAGAAGAAGGTTCTAGGGATATTGAAACTGAATAGTAGTAACATATTTGATTTTGTTACAAAACATAATAAAAAAAGAGTATTGCAAAGAAAGAGAGTTCTTATTGATTGAGATCAATTATAATGGAATAAAATTTTAAAAAAAGTGACTTAGCCATCAAATAACAAATTTTAAAATTTTTCTAAAATATAGTCATTTACTTTAAATAAAACTCTATTTATAACACTCTCCTTGAAATTCAACACATAATATGCCTCGTTAAAACTGAATAGTAGTAAAAACCTTAACTAAAACAAAATCCAATGGGAAAAAAATTCTAGTAAAGGAAAAAGAGTACACATGTTTAGAAATACGCCTTTTGGTTGCCTCGTTAAAAATCTTGCAAGGAAAATCCAGTGGGACAAAATCTTGTAAGGGAAAAGAGTACAACGCGTATTAATTCCCCCTGATGAGAGCATCATTTCACATCCTTGAGCCTTCGCATCCTATTGACCCATGTCACTGCATAGTTTTGAAAATTGACAAATGGTGACCAGTTGAACCAGGTCTATCAGAGCACACATCTTGAACTTCATAGCTAGCACTAGAACCGTATATGCATAGGAGATACTTGTGAATGTGAAATATCAATGAACCAAGAGATTGTCTCATAATGCGAAAATGTTGCAAACTGATGAGAAGATTGAAGTCGAATACAGCAAGGAAAGTAACAAAAGAAAGGAAGTTGAGTTTGATACGAATTTGTTCACCCAGGTAGAGTTGGACTAGAATTGGACGACAAGCTCAACAACTGACTCTATATATACTCGATGTATTTCTGCTGGAATTCAAACTGCACAAAAGCTGAAGTGAATCAAAATCTGAAAGCAAAGTTCTCAGAGTTATTTTGCTAGCAGAATCATTGTGCGATTCAAAGGCTACAATTCAACTAGAAGAACTAGTTTCATCTGATTAATTATTGAGTCTAGTTGATTGTAGTATGAGTATTAATATTGTATCTTTTCAGCTTTCATAGAAGCAATTGTAATAGGTACCTATTGTTCAAGTTAGAGTTAACTTGAAGCTTGTAGAAATTAGCTAGGGGTTAGTTACTACAAAGGGATTAGAGTTAGTCCTAGGATTACAAAAGAGTTTATTTTGTAAGTCTGTTTGGCTCAGAGTTTTTAGTGAAGTGTTTGAGCAAATCCTACTGAGGAGTAGGTCGTGATTTTTTCACCTTTTGAGCCAGGTGTTTTCCATGTAAAAATCTCTTTGTTTTTACTTTACTGCTTTTAATATTCTACAACAGTAGAAGTAAGTACATCAAGAAGAACCAGGTTCTTCCAGTTAGACAACACTCGAAAAATTAGGTACCTCACAATTAACTTATATAATTGTGTGGTATTAACGTCTAAAAACATCAATTGGTATCAGAGCAGGTTATCCTTGAAAGGCTAACACCTTGGAGAAGATCAAGATGAGTGCACCACCTGACGTCCTGCATCAACACTGCTCCAAGGCCAACTCTAGAAGCATCACAATACACCGTGAAAGAACCCGAATTTGATGGTAACACCAACATCGATGCTGAAGTCAAGGTTGTCTTGAGCTTCTGAAAGCTCACTCGCACTCATCTGATCATTTAGATGGGGTACCTTTCTGAGTCAATCTGGTCATTGGGGCTGCTATGGATGAAAAGCCCTCCACAAAACGGCGGTAATAACCGGCCAAACCCAAGAAAATCCTAATCTCCGTGGATGTGGTGGGTCTAGGCCAGTTCTTGACTGCCTCTATCTTCTTAGGATCAACCTGAATACCCTCAGCTGATACGATATGACCCAAAAAGGCTACTGAATCTAACCAGAACTCACATTTAGAAAACTTGGCATACAACTGATTATCTCTCAAAGTCTGGAGTGCTACACGGAGATGCTGCTCATGCTCTTCCCAGCTGCGGTAGTATATAAGAATGTCATCAATGAACACGATCACAAAAGAGTCCAGATGGGGCTTGAAAACTCGATTCATTAAGTCCATAAAGGCCGTTGGAGCATTAGTCAGCCCAAAAGACATAACCAAAAATTCATAGGGCCCATACCTCGTACGAAAGGCTGTCTTAGGCATATCGGACGCCCTAATCTTCAGCTGATGGTAGCCTGACCTCAAATCAATTTTCGAAAACACTCTAGCACCCTGAAGCTGATCAAATAGGTCATCAATCCTTGGCAACAAATATTTATTCTTGATAGTAACTTTATTCAGTTGCATGTAGTCTATGCACATTCTCATTGTCCCATCCTTTTTATTTTTACAAACAAAACTGGTGCACCCCAAGGCAAAACATTGGGTCTTATGAAACCCTTATCTAGCAAGTCCTGCAACTGTTCTTTTAGTTCTTTCAATTCTAGTGGAGCCATCCGATATGGAGGAATGAAAATGGGCTGAGTGCCCGGAGCCACATCAATATAGAAATCAATATCCCTATTGGGTGGCATACCCGGCAGGTCTCCAGGGAACACCTCAGGAAACTCACGCACGATAGAAACTGACTCTATAGAGGAAACATCGGCATCCGAATCACGAATATGGGCCAAATAATCCAAACACCCTTTCTCCACCATGCGGCGAGCCTTGGCATATGAAATTACCCGACTGAGAGAATGACCAGGGGTCCCTTTCCATTCTAATCGAGGCAACCCCGACAATGCTAAGGTAACTGTCTTGGCGTGATAGTCTAAGATGGCATAATATGGCGACAACCAATCCATGCCCAATATAACGTCAAAATCAACCATGTCTAGAAGTAAAAGATCCACACTAGTTTCAAGACTTTCTATGACCACCACGCACGAACGGTATACTTGATCTACCACAATAGCATCCCCCACCGGTGTAGACACAGAAATAGGAACACTCAAGGAATTACGGGGCAAATTCAAATACGAGGCAAAATAGGATGAAACATACGAGTAAGTAGACCCTGGATCAAGCAAAACTGAAGCAGCTCTATCACAAACTGAGATAATACCTGTAATAACAGCATCGGAGGACTCCGCCTCAGGCCTGGCTGGAAATACATATAGTCGGGGCTGGGACCTATCACCCTGAACTGCGTCACCAGGAGGACCCTTGACATGTGGTCCTCCACTTCTAACGGGATGACCACCACCTCTAGCGGGATGACCTCCACCTCTAGCATGCTGACCTCCACCTCTAACATTTTAACCTCTACATCTGACTACCTGACCCCTACCCTTGGCTGGCTTGGCAGGTGGTGCTGCAGCTGGTGCCGGAACTATGGCACGAGAATTCTGATACTGAGTTTGATTACCCAAGAATTTCGGACAAGATCTCCGAATGTGTCCATACTCACCACACTTATAACAACCATCTTGATATTGAGGATGACCCTGACCTTAACGAACCGGATGACCACGATAATAACTCTGGAGAGGAGGTGCTCTGATCGGGGCTGACTGATCAGGATAAGGCAAGTAAGAGCCACGACCTCCTGAAGCACCATGGGACGTATGACGTGTTGAATTAAATGGCATGGAAGACTGGCCCCTAACTCGAGTATCTCCTCCCCCAGACGAGGCACCGCTGAATCTACCGCAATGGCGAGGTCTTTTGTCTGACCCCTGTCCTCTCATCCCAAGAACTGACTCAACCCTCCTAGCTATATTAGCTGCATCCTGAAGAGAAATCTCAGACCCTATTTCCTTGGCCATTTGTAACCTAATGGGCTGAGCAAGGCCATCAATAAACCGTCTGACCCTCTCCCTCTCTGTGGGCAATGTAATAATAACATGTCTAGCCAGATCCACAAAACGAGTCTCATACTGAGTCACAGTCATGTTACCCTGCTGGAGTCACTCAAACTGACGACGCTTATCCTCTCGAGTAGTGGGAGGTAAGAACTTCCCCAAAAAGAGATGAGAGAACTTGTCCCAAGTCAGCACAGGTGATCCAGCTGGCTTAGTCAACAAATAGTCCTTCAACCATTGCTTGGAGGAACCATTCATCTGAAAAGTCGCAAAATCGACCCCATTGGTCTCTAGAATACCCATATTACGCAACACCTCATGACACCTGTCCAGATATTCCTGAGGGTCCTCTCAAGTAGCACCACTGAAATGGACAGGAATTCAGGAAATAGCTTAATAAACATGTCGAGTCTCCACAAAGCATATGTGGACATGGTTGCCCCATTAGCGGTCGGCGCTGCTGCAACTGGCTGAATTACCCTAACGGGATTGGCCATTGTAGTCTGAGCCTGAGGTGTGGTCTGAATTGGAGTGTGGATGGCAGGAGTCTGGATCCCGCCTTCATCTTGAGATACGGCTGCTGCAACAGGGAACGTGCCCGTCTGGGCCACACTCTCCATCAATCCCACTAAACGAACCAAAGCATCCTGAAGGACCGGGGTGGCAATAAACCCCTCGGAAACCTAAGTTGGCCCCGCTGGAACAGTCTGAGCCGGATCCCCCTCATCAATCTCAATCTGAGGTTCCGCAGCTGGGGTTGCAGCCTGAGCAACGGGCTGAGTCCTGCCCCTGCCTCGGCCTCTGCCCCTAGTAGGAGCTGCTGCTGCTGGAGGACCGGAATGCTGGTCAGCGGAATATGAGGCACGTGTTCTCGCCATCTGCGAGAGAATAGAAGAATCTAATCAGTATTTGGGATACAAGAATCGCACGATAGAGTAGAAATAACAAAAGGAGTTGTTTCCTAACTCAATAGCCTCCAAAAAATAAGTACAGACGTATCCGTACCAATCCTTCAGACTCTACTAAGCTTGTTTGTGAACTGTGAGACCTAAAAAACCTAGTGCTCTTATACTAACTTGTCACGACCCAAATTCCCAACCTTAGAGGTCGTGATGGCGCCTAACACAACACTTGATAGGCAAGCCAATGTTAGAATTCGATTGACTTATTTTCTTAATTAATTACTTAAGCAAAAACAAAAAACTTCCAAATGAACTTAGTTACAATAATTTCCAACAACAATAAAGAGAAATAAACAATTAATTAATTAAACCGAGCCACGAAACGAATCATATAAATGAATCTGGAACTACCCCAGAGTCTGGTGTCACAATTCACGACCGACTAAAGAATACTACAAATAATTGCTGAAAGAAATAGTGTAATTGTTCTGAATGATATAAAACAATGTATGTAAAAATAGGAGATGACTCTCGGAATCTGCGAACGCCGGCAGATGTACCTCGTGTCTCCAAATGAATCGAGTGGTCGTCCTGAAATCCTCAACTGCTGACTAGCACCTGGATCTGCGCAAAAGAGCACAGAGTATAGTATCAGTACAACCAACCCCATGTACTAAGTAAGTGCCGAGCCTAACCTCGACGAAGTAGTGACGAGGCTAAGTCGGGCTTCAACAATATAATCGATAACAATGATAAATAATAAAGCCAGCAGGAAGTCTAAGCAAATAAATAAATAAGTGCTGCAACAAAATAAATCAACTCAGCTATAACCAATTCTCAAATAACTCTTCAAAATTCCAAACTTTAATTTTGAATAAAGGTAGTGCCAAAATATGAAAATAGTAATATAAAATAGAAAGTTTCAAATCTTTGTTTTTAAAAAAAAAGCAAAACAGTAAAAATAAACATTTAGCTTTTCAAATTTTTATTTCCTTTGAAAATCAGTAAAAAAAATATAAATGTCCTCCCTTATCGCTCGTTGTTGCGGCGTGCAACCCGCTCCCACCTGTCCTCCCTTATTGCTCCTCCCTAAAATATCACCCATATTACTCCTGTTGCGGCGTGCAACCCGATCCCACCTGTCCACCCTTATCACTCATTGTTGCGGCGTGCAACCCGCTCCCACCTGTCCTCCCTTATTGCTCCTCCCTAAAATATCACCCATATTACTCCTGTTGCGGCGTGCAACCCGATCCCACCTGTCCACCCTTATCACTCATTGTTGCGGCGTGCAACCCGCTACCACCAGACATATCATATCAATTTATTTAAGATTTCACAAATTCAGGCCAAGCCTTTCACAATACTTTTGTCGCAACAATTATAAATAATAAACTACATTATTCTCAAAAACTTCATCAATAGCCTCTCAATCATGAAACCAACAGGAATATCAAATATAAATACCTTTAATTCATACAAACAATACCAAACCTCTCAACCATGTTTATATCACCAGGAAACCAACTCAAACAAACAATGTTCTTTTCAAATAGTCACAACAATAACTAACAACAATTCAACCAGGACAAATAGTCATAGAAACAATAATGAACATATAACAGTTAAGACAATGATCAAATAAGTGGGGAACGNTAACTAACAACAATTCAACCAGGACAAATAGTCATAGAAACAATAATGAACATATAACAGTAAAGACAATGATCAAATAAGTGGGGACGGGAAAGGATCATGTTTAACAGACAATTTAGGTGGTGCATAGATACTCGTCACCACACCTATACACCACGCCCATGCATTTCACATAGAAAACAAGTGGGGAGTCCTATTCCCTCAAGCCAAAGTTAGACCAAACACTTACCTCAATTCCGTAGGCCACTCACTGCTCAATTATCGCTTTTCCTTTTGAATTCACCTCTAAATTGCTCGAATCTAATCAAATTTAACTTAATATCATTAACTAATTCTAAAGGAACTAAATTTATTGAAAAATATAATTTTTCCTAAATTTTCTCAAAAAAAGTCAAAACCCGACCCGGACTCGCTTGGTCTAAACTCGGGGTTCAAACCAAATTACGTTCTCCCATTCACCCACGAACCCAGATATGCTATTAGTTTTGAAATCCGACCTTAATTGATATAAAAATTTGATTTTTACAAAACTCCCTAATTCTACCCAAAACCTAGATTTTTACCATGAAAATACTTTATTTTTGCTTTAAAAGTGATACAAAATCGTAAGGAATTGAAAGAACAATGTTTGAAATTGATTACCTATGAATTGGGGATGAAGATTGCTGAAGAAAAATTATTTTTAGGGATGGAACTTCGAAAATTTGGAGAAGAAAGTGTTCTGCCCGTTCTTTAACAGGTATTTATATTAGTTGGGCTGGGCAACTGTGCGATCGCGGATAAAGATGTGCGATCGCACAGGGTAAGGGAAATTGGGTTGCGCGATCTCCGGAGAAAGATTCCAATCACACAGGGTATGGAACTTTGGGCTGTGCGATCGCGGGAGAAAGAGTGCAATCACACAGTACAAATTTTGGGGCCCCCTGAGCTTGCACTGTGCGATCGTGGATAAGGCCTTGCAATCGCACAGGGTTCCAAACAGGCCTTCTAAATTTACTCTGTGCTATCGCGGACTTTTATATGCGATCACACAGAGCAATTACCTGGACACCAGAAAACTTAAAACCAGCAATTACTTCAAGTGCAAAAACATCCAGTGGCCTACCCGAAACTCACCCGAGCCCTCGGGGCTCTAAACAAATGATGCACGCAAGTATAAAAATATCATCCGGACTTGCTCGTGCGATAAAATCATGAAAATAATATGTAAATCTATGAATTAAACCTCCTCATCATTTTTATCAAAAATTCTTAAAGTTCATAACTTCTCAACCGGATGTCCGAATCACGCCAAACGAACTCTATTTTTCACCAAATTTCACGGTTAACCTCTAAATATCATAAAAAATCTGTACCGAGATCCGAAACTAAAATACGGACCCGATATCAATAATTTTTAGCATTATTTCTTTTCTTTAATTCATGAACATTTCAGCAAAATAATTTCATTCAAAAATTGATTTCTAAGCCTTGGGATCTCGGAATTCATTTCCGAGCATACGCCCGAGTCCCATATTTTACTGCGGACCTCCCGGGGTTTTCGGAACATGGATCTGGGTCCGTTTAATCAAAATATTGACCAAAGTCAACTTTTATCAAATTTAAATTCTAAAAATCACTATTTCTCATATTTTCACATAAAAGCTTTCCGGTTTCACGGCCGGATTGCGCACGCAAATTGAGCTATTTAATTTTAGTATTTTTATGGTTATTTATCATGGAACGGAGTCTAATTTTATAAAATGACCCCTTGGGTCATCACAAGTGAAATGAAGCAAGAGCACAAGCTATTCTTCGAGTTAGTCATCAAGTTTCTACTGCCCAGACAAGAAAGAAGGCACATTGCAAATTATATGGATCTGACCTTGATGGAGTGCTTGTACAGGGGAAAGCAAATCAATTGGCCGGCTTTCATCATCCAACTCTTGGACAGAGTTGTGAATGGAACCAAAGCACACGCAATTCCATATGGCTTCATTCTGAGAGCAGTGTTTGCACATTTTGGGGTTCCAGTGAAGAAGGCTGAGATGGCTATTGCCAAAGACTATTTTGGGAAGGAAACTTTGCTGACATGTGACTACAATTTCAATATTCATGTGGATGAACCTGGTTCACCTAGGAAGAAACCAGTCAACAACAAAGTTAGAACTCTGGTGCAGGAAAGCGAGATCAAGGATATGGAGATCCTTCGTTTGAAGTCTCATGTGATTGAGGTTGAAGCTGAGCGGGATGCTCTTAGGGCTGAATTAGCAAAGGAGAAAGAAAAGAACGAGGGTGTTCTTAAGCAGATTCTTTCTCTCCTACAATCCAAGACCACAACCTCCTCTGCACCTTCCCATCCTTAGGCTATCCAGAGCTACCCCATAACCATTCAAGTGCCCAGTTCGGGACGTGTTTCTGTCTTTTTAGACTTATTTCTATTTTTACTCTGTTTTTTGCTCATGGTTGGTTTGTCTTTGTTTTTCTGTATGGTGGTTGATAATCGTTACTAGTCAATGAATTTTGCTTCTAGTTATGTGCTGAACACTTTTTCAGAAAAAATTTCAAAGTGATATTTATAACCTAATGAACCTGGTCTTTCTATGATTAATCCTTAAAACCATACAAAGTGTTTGAAGTGTATAAATTATTAAGCACAGAGTTTGTCATCATCAAAAAGGGGGAATTTATTGACCCATATCACTGCATAGTTTTGAAGATTGACAAATGGCTGACCAGTTGAATCAGGTCCATCAGAGCACACATTTTGAACTTCATAGCTGGCACATGAACCGTATATGCATAGGAGATATTTGTGAATGTGAAATATCAATGAACCAAGATATTGTCTCCTAATGCGAAAAAGTTGCAAACTGATGAGAAGATTGAAGTCGAATTCAGCAAGGAAAGTAACAAAAGAAAGGAAGTTGAGTTTGATACGAATTTGTTCACCCATGTAGAGTTGGACTAGAATTGGACGACAAGATACTCGATGTATTTCTGCTAGAATTCAAAATGCACAAAAGCTGAAGTGAATCAAAATCTGAAAGCAAAGTTTCCATAGTTATTTTGCTAGCAGAATCATTGTGCGATACAAAGGCTACAGTTCAACTAGAAGAACCAGTTCCATCTGATTNTGAGCAAATCCTACTGAGGAGTAGGTCATGGTTTTTTCACCTTTTGAGCCAGATGTTTTTCACGTAAAAATCTCTGTGTTTTTACTTTACTGCTTTTAATATTCCGCAACAGTAGAAGTAAGTACATCAAGAAGAACCAGATTCTTCTAGTTAGACAACACTCAAAAAATTGGGTACCTCACAATTCACTTATATAATTATGTGGTATTGACGTCTAAAAACATCACATCCGATCTTGTACACTAGTTTCTTGAAGTTTGACGTCACCAGAGATTTGGCGAGCAAATCAGCCAACATATCACTTGATTGAATATGTTTCACCTTGAAATCTTCATTCTTGTATATATATAATGTATTCATATAATGTCGTGGAATGCCTTTTCAATATCTCAATAGAGAGAGAGAATTCTCTCTATCACATTATCATGCTTATAGTTATAACAAGATACATATGTGCATAAATAGCACGTAGTATGTGGTACTTCAAAGCCAAAAACTATATATGCTTTAAGCAATTTAAATCCTTCATGGATTGTCATATAAGCCATAAAATAGACTTTAGATGCATATCAAGTTTTATGTCATGCTAGACATATAAGATAGATAAAAGTGATTGCACACTCTTTTGACTTCATACTTTCGAGTGTTTGACTATATGTCCAAAATCACATGTCTTTCATATGAAACCAATTCTATTCAAATTGTTTCTTCAGACTTAAGATCCTCATATATATATTTAACGTTATCATATATGTCGATGACGAACATTTTATATCGGTTCAAATATTTTTTCCATAAAGACATAACATAAAGATCTCTTCATTCATATTTTCAGGTACCTGAACTTCTCCTAGGATTTTATGAAGTGTTATGTCATGTGATCTTCTAGATCACTTGCCTCCTTATTATGATCATTTTGATCATTTGCTCATCTTCTTTATCAAGAATTCTATTTGAAACCGATTTGTCTATATGTTTTAAGTGTACCACAGACTTTGTCCTTCTAGGACTTATTCTAATATGAGCATTTTCAGTGAAAATATAGTTACTTTCTTTGGCCAGCAAATGCGTTTGGCATGATTTGCATTGAAGATGAATTATCCTTTTATGAACTTCAAGTTCATATTATATTCAAGGATCTAGAGGTAAAAATGATAATTCATTCCACGTAACTTTTTCTCAACTGTTTATCTTGTCTCCCCCTCATGTTAGAAAAACTAATTTTCTTTCTCAATTTTGGGAACCCATCTTTGTGCATTATGGTATTAATTGAAATATACACTGCACATCAATAATAAATAAGAAGTTATTCGGTTCATGATCCTGAACCACTTGTGAGGGGAGAATGTAATATACTTTCGTATATAACGTATATCAAACTGATATAGATAACTTTGTTCTCATAAGCAATAGTTTAACTATTAAGTGGAGACACTCAATAAATCATCTTGCTAAAACAGTTGTGATGTAAACCAACTTATCAAGATAAACTATCTTGAATAGAAAATTTGGAAATTATGCTCGAAATTAAATTATTGAACAAGTTACCTCGCAAACACCAAGTTGCGGGTCAATAATAGTCGCAGATGTAACCATCTCACAGATGCAACTTATGTGGTATACATGGCAGGTGAATGAGCCCATATTCACCTTTGATATTTCTAGCATTCATGGGATTCAATCCCAAATTTAGTTGGTCTATTAATTAATGGGAACAAACAACATAAGAGAATTCGTAAAGAACTTTCTAGTTCTTTAATATTTACCCATGTGAATTATCTTTCACTTTTGCATATTATACTTAAATTGATATGGCTAAACCAATTATGTCAACTGAATAAATTATCAATATTGATAAAGTTCAGGTTTACACCATAAGGTGTGCAATTATTATAAACTCCAAGTTTATTATGACATTCTTTTATTTTTATATCGTACAAAATGGAGAATAAAGCGGTTAACTTTTCACGTACATATTACCCCTCTACAAGTTGTAGTAATAGAAGATATTAAATCTTTCCTTTATTTATAGTCTCAGTATAACCAATCGCTTTCACGAATACTTTAGAAACTCAATAATTTTCTTTGAGACGTACTACGACACCATACCTTATTGATAATCAATTTTATTTCTCCAAAGTAGTATAATTTGCTCTCCTAGAGTTTTCAATTAATTTTGTACTATCACATATTTATCAATATACATATGGTGAATATCTCTTTCAAGGAGAAATGTTATACCATTATGGTCATGGTCAAAATCATTATAGGCAAGATATGTTTCTTCTATTACTTTTGCACTGTAATAATAATCACATTGCCATCATATTTTGGCATAATCACAATAGGTACGCGATCAATGATCATTCATGCAATAATAATGAAATTATTTTCTTATTTCATCTCAAACCTCCTTTTAGAAGTGAGTGTGGTATATTCACTACCACTAGCACATTCATATTCTTCCAAAAATGAATATGTATTCATAAATCAGATGTTGTCAGATTCACATTATGAATGGATCATAGTCATCTATATGTGCTTTACAAAATCTCATGTCAAATCGATGACAAATATTACTTTCACAGAGTGAAGGATTATTTTGAGAATCTTTATTATTTTCATTATCATAATGATGACGATTATAATTTTGTATATTGCCACGTCCACATTCATTGATACCTTCACGATAATAATTTTGTCTTCCTTCAGACTTATCATATATTGCTATCACATTCTCTTAAGGGGAATGAGAATGAATCAAATTCAATGGAACATGTTTCTACTTCTTTGCCCACAATCATACATGAATTTGATCATGGCAAGGCATAGACATTTTACCACTTCGGGTGGTTATAATTTCTTGCAAACTCTATTAGAGTGATAATCAAAGTTTATTGCCTTTGCTTGCATTTAAAATCAAATTATAGAATTTGAAGAATATAAAAGAGAAAAATAAAGTAAAATTTACCTTAAATTCAGAATTTAACCATGAAGGAAGTTCATGGAACAATTGACAATCATCATGCTCAATCCCAAAACTTCTACTCAATTGGTTAGAGTCTCCTGCTGATAACGTATTATGAAACAATAAAAGAAGAAGAAAAGTATTGCAGAGAAAGAGAGAGAGAGAATTCTTATTGATTGAGATTAGTTACAATGGAATAGAACCCCTCTATTTATAGGAAAAAAGTGACTTAGCCACCATGTAACAAGCCCTAAAATCTCTCTAAAATATAGATATTCACCTTAAATAAAACTCTATTTATAACAAATTTTGTATAATTTATCACAAATGTAATTTTAATTATATGACTCGTTCTATAATAAATAAAATAAGATATTGTATAATATCAAGAAATCTTTGAAGCGTTATATTTTCTCTTTGTTTTCCTCAAAAAACTAAAATATGGATCGCATTTGCAAATCAAACTGACCTTGAAAATAAATCTGTGGTTTGATCTGGAACTCGTTGGTGTTAAAGTTAAAACTATAAAATAATTGATTTGATTTGGTATTAAATATAGTAATAAATTTGAGGCAAATCGAACTAAACCAATTACGTGTACTACATATTATACGCTTCATATAAGGAAATTGTCCAAAAAGTTGATGAAATAGTCATAGAATCATATATAATTTCGTCATTTGGAAAATATATTTTTTATATAAAGATTATTTATAAAATTGTCACCATCTTTTATAGTATGGAGTAATAACTCTAGAAAAATCGTTTGAGGTAGATATTTTTCATATCAAGATAATGGGCCCGGGTGGATCCAAGTGTATTTATGGGTTTGATTTAATGTTTAGCTTTTTTTCATGGACAACTATGTCTTTGAATTGAAATCACATTAATTAATTTAGAAGTTAATTTTGGTATTTAGTATAACGTAAGATACATGTAATAGGTAGGCTGAATTGTGACCAAAATAGGTCAAAAAGCAATTAAAGGGTAGAAACTGAAACTTAATTTAATTAATTGGAGGATATTTATTGTCCGTGCCAATCTGACACTTGTCAAACCAGCAATGCAATTACTATTAGAAAATAAAAGGCCAAAGTATTATCATAATGGTAGGTACGAGTGATAAATTGTAATGAACACAATTTCTCAATACAAACACAGACTTGTATATTATAATCACTAAACGAAATCATAGTGAGAATAAGAAATACTAACGGATTTAAAGGAACAATAAAAGCGTAACCAGAAGGGGATGAGAAGAGATACAAAAATAGAAAAGGGGTGAGAAGACAGGCTTCACAATACAATTGCATGCCTTTTTTTTTTTACAGGGGAGAACATATTGGGTATAAGAGGGGCAACAATTGCTAACACAGTAGAATTAAGTACTAACGGGAACGTAGAAGTAAAACAGGAAATAACAACTCGAAACAAGTAAAATCAACAGGAGAAGGCACGACATGACCCCTCGTGCATAGCCTCAAAATTACACGGCACAGAATGTCCCCTCGTGCATAAATAATAAAGTCACTCGGCATGAATAAGGGAAACTTTAAACATAATGCTAAAGAGGGTCCAAAAATTATTTTAAATTATATAATCAAAATTTAATTTCTTCTATTTTTTATTTTCCTTGTTCAAATTTATGGTTTCGATATTTGTGGCACCTTACCTACTAATGCTTAGTTGGGTCATATATATTTTCGGTTATCATGCATTATAAAGAAAAAGAAAAGGGGAAATAAAAGTGGCATCTAGACTTAAAGCAAATTGGAGAAATTTTTTAGAAGTATTTTTCAAAAATTGTTTGGAAGTACCTTATTTAGAAATTTCTTAAAGATTTCGTAAAGTCCCAATCTGTTTGGAGTTTTTAGTAGTGTTAGAGTTATCGTAATTACAAAAACATAGAAAACTTCCATTATCAGAATGAGGATGTTGAGGTGGATACTAGGTTGGATAAGATTAGAAATGGGGATATTTGGGCTAAGGTGGTGTCACGACACGAAATCTCACCTTCAGGCCGTAATGGCGCCTAACGTTGCACCCGCTAGGCAAGCCAACGTGATCACTGAATTGATTTATTAACAAGTGAAAAATAACAAACACTGTCTAGATAATTGAGATAAAGTGTGGAAGCATTAACAAAAATCTAAATAACAATAGCTAATAACGAAGAAATCCCTTTAAGTACAGAACCCAGAAATGGAGTCACACCTCACGAACCAGTCTAAGATTTAGCTAAAAACAACAGTTTGAAATAAAATGATATATTATTCTGGAAACACATAGATGACAGAATGAAAGGTAGACAGTGACGCCGAGATCCATGAACGCCTGCGAAACTACCTCGGTGTCGTCTGAAACGGACTGAAGGACACTCCCCCTAACGATGTCCACTGGGTCCGGCTGCATAATCTGTACAACATAGAGAAGTGCAGGTGTAGCATCAGTACAACCGACCCCATGTACTGAGTAAGTGCCGAGCTTAACTTCGGCGAAGTAATGACGAGTCTAGGACACGACAACAAATTGTACCTGTGCAGTTCAATAGTATAGCAGAAAATAAACAAGAATACAGTTACGGGGGAGAACATACTAGGTATAAGAGGGGCAACAATTGCTAACACAGTAGAATCAAGTACTAACGGGAATGTAGAAGTAAAACAAGAAATAACAACCCGAAACAAGTAAAATCGACTGGAGAAGGCACGACATGACCCCTTGTGCATAACCTCAAAGTCACATGGCACAGAATGTCCCCTCGTGCATAAATAATAAAGTCACTAGGAACAGAATGTCCCCTCGTGCATAAATAATAATCACTCGACACGAAATGTCCCCTCGTGCATAAATAATAATCACTCGGCACGGAATTTCCCCTCGTGCATAAATAATACTCACTCGGCACGGAATGTCTCCTCGTGCATAAATAATATAAAAGCAACCATTGATATGAAAGTTTAACAATACGACATTTCAAATGTACAAAAGTTATCAACAAAATTCTATTGTCCCGGCAAGGGACTCAACTATAAACAATCTCGCTCAGAAATATAATATCAACAGTAAAACCCTCAACCGAACACGTAATCAATAACATTCTACGTCATGAAGTAACCTCAAGATACCACTTCCAAGGTTCCCAATAATTCACAACACAGAAATATCAAAGAACACTAAATAATTCATCAAAATTCGACTCACGGGCATGCTTGACCACAACATATAGGTACTCGTCACCTGACCTATACGTTGGACATGAATTACACATAGCAAATAAGACTCTATACCTATTCCCTCAAGCTAAGGTTAGACCAAACACTTATCTCGGCTCCAAGAATGCAAGTCAAGCCTCAATCACGGCCTTTCCTCTTGAATCCGACTCCGAAACGATAATATCTAGACATAATTGACTTAATAACACCAATAATTATTCAATAACTCAATCCCAAAGCCTAATTATACATTTCCCATAATTCTTCCAAAAATACCAAAATTTGACCCCGGGCCCGCTTGGTCCAAACTCGAGGTTCGGACCAAAACCCGATAACCCATTTTCCCACGAACCCGAATATACAATTTGTTTTGAAATCCGACCCCAAAATGAGGTTGAATTCCCAAAATTTCTAAAAGCCCTAACTCTACCCAAAACCCCCAATTTCTACCTTTGATTTCATGTTTTTAGACCTAGAATCTAGTGATTGATGAAGGAAAATGGAAGAAATTAGAGTTANCCGTAATGGTATTATGTTTTAAGGATTTAAAATGACTGGACGAAATAAGCTTATGCGACCGCGAAGATAGGGCTGCGATCGCATAGAGTCCTGAGTCACGTGCATTGCGATCGTGGAAAGAGAGTTGCGATCACATAGGGTCCCTGGGCTTGGTTGTGCGATCGCGGACAGATTGGTGCGACCGCAGAAGGAAAATACCTAGCCCTCTTCCCAGCTCTCCTATACTCTATGCGATTGCGGAAGTCCCTATGCGATCACATAGAGTCACAGAATCCCCCCCGTCACACTACACTACACGATCGCGGGGCAACCTATGCGATCGCATAGTGTAAAAATCTCAGACACCAGAAACAACATTTGAACACGAGATTTTTCAACCTTTAAGCACCCCGACACCTACCCGAAACTCACCCTAGCCCTGGGGGTTCAAAACCAAATATACACACGACTTCAAAATCATCCTACGAACTTATTCGAGTAATTAATCCACCAAAATTACATTAAAAACAATGAATTAACTCCAAAATCTATAGAATTTTCTCAAACTTCATAAACTTCTAAATTCTCCAATTTTGATCCGAAACACGTCAAACCAAGTCCGTTTCTTACCAAATTTTACAGATAACTCACACAACACATATTGAACCTGTCCCGGGCTCCGAAACCATAATACGGGCTCGGTAACACAGATTTCACATCAAAGATCATTTTCAAAAGTCTTTATTATTTTCAGAAAATAATGTTCTTTAAAAATTAATTNAAATCATTTTTCGGACTTGGGACCTCGGAATTCGATTCCGGGCATACGCCCATGTCCCATATTTTCCTACGGACCCTCTGGGACCGTCAAATCACGGTTCCCGGTCCGTTTACCAAAAATGTTGACCCAAGTCAACTTTATTCAATTAATTATCATAAATTCAACTGTTTAACACATTTTCACATAAAGGATTCCCGGCTACGCTCCCGGGTTGCGCACGCACATCGAGGTGAAATTAACGGAGGCTTTCAGGGCCTCAGAACACAATTTTTGCTAAATTTACACAGGATGACCTTTTGGGTCATCACAATCTCCACCTCTAAAACAACCGTTTGTTCTCGAATGGACATAGAAAGGTACCTGAATCGGGGAAAAGGTGGGGATATCGGATCTGCATATTGAACTCGGACTCCCAAGTAGCTGCCTCAACAAGCTGACCTCTCCACTGAACACAAACCGAAGGATAACTCTTCGATCTCAACTGTCACACCTGTCGGTCTAATATGGCTACCGGCTCCTCCTCTTAAGACAAATCCTTGTCCAACTAGACACCACTGAAGTCAAGTACATAAGATGGATCCGCAATATACCTCCGGAGCATAGATACGTGAAATACCGAATGCACGGCCGACAAACTAGGTGGAAAGGCAAGTCTGTAGGCCACCTCTCCTACCTTATCCAGAATCTCAAATGGACCAATGTACCTAGGGCTCAACTTGCCCTTCTTCACGAATCTCATCACGCCCTTCATGGGCGACACCCGAAGAAATACCCGATCTCCTATCATAAATGCCAACTCTCTAAATCTGCGATCCGCATAACTCTTCTTCCTGGACTGAGCTGTACGAAGTCTATCCTGAATGATCTTCACCTTGTCTAAGGTATCCTGGACTAACTCAGAACCCAACAATATAGCCTCTCCCGGCTCAAACAATCCGACTGGAGACCGACACTGCCTACCATACAACGCCTCATACGGAGCCATTTGAATGCTCGACTGATAGTTGTTGTTGTAGGCAAACTCAGCTAAAGGCAAGAACTGGTCAAATGAACCACTAAAGTCAATGACACAAGACCGCAACATGTCTTCCAAAATCTGAATAGTACGTTCCTACTGTCCGTTCGTCTGAGGATGAAATCTTGTGCTCAAATCAATCTGTGTGCCCAAATCTCGCTGAAATACTCTCCATAAATGGGAGGTAAAATGAGTACCTCAGTCTGATATAATGGATATGGGAACACCATGCAGTCTAACAATCTCTCTCATATAGATCCTTGCCAACTTCTCTGCTTAATACAAAACTGATACTGGGATGAAGTGCGTTGACTTGGTCAGCCTATCCACAACGACCCATATTGCATCAAACATCCTCTGAGTACATGGGATTCCAACTACAAAGTCCATGGTGATACGCTCCCACTTCCACTCGGGAAGCTGAATCTGCTGCATCAAACCACCGGGTCTCTGGTGCTCCTACTTAACCTGCTGACAGTTCAAGCACCGAGCTACATAAGCTACAATATCCTTCTTCATCCTCCGCCACCAATAATGCTGCCGCAAGTCCTGGTACATCTTTGCGGCGCCCGGATGAATAGAATACATGGAACTATGGGCCTCCTGAAGTATCAACCCACGAATACCATCCATATCAGGTACACAAATACGACCCTGCATCCTCAAAACTCCCTCATCATCAATCGTAACCTGCTTGGCATCTCCATGCCCGTCTCTATCTCTAAGAACACATAAATGGCGATCATCATACTGCATGGCCCGAATACGGTCATACAATGAAGAACGGGCCACGGTATGAGCCAAAACATTACCAGTCTCAAAAACCTCCAATCTCACAAATCAGTTGGCTAAAGCCTGAACATCCAAAGCAAGAGGTCGCTTTCCGATTGATAAATAGGCAAGACTACCCATACTGGCTAACTTCCGGCTCAAAGCATCGACCACCACATTGGCCTTCCCCGGATGATAAAGAATGGTAATATCATAATCCTTCGGCAACTCTAACCATCTCCTCTGCCTCATGTTCAACTCCTTCTGTTTGAACAAATACTGCAAGCTCTTATGATCCGTGAACACCTCTCATGGCACACCATACAAATAATGCCTCCAAATCTTCAATGCATGCACAATCGCTTCTAACTCCAAGTCATGAACTGGATATATCTTCTCATGAACCTTCAACTGACGAGAAGCATAGGCTATAACCTTGCCATCTTGCATCAACACTGCACACATCCCAACCCTTGAAGCATCACAATACACGATATACGGTCCTGAACCTGTAGGCAGAACTAACACTGGTGCCGTGGTCAAGGCTGTCTTGAGCTTCTGAAATCTCGCCTCACACTCATCCGGCCACCTGAAAAGCCCTCCATAAATCGGCGATAATAACCTGCTAAGCCCAAGAAACTCCGGATCTCTGTAGCTGAGGTGGGTCTAGGCCAATCTCTGACTGCTGAAATCTTCTTGGGATCCACCTGAACACCCTCTGACGATACCATATGGCCTAGAAATGCAACTGAACTCAACCAGAACTCACACTTGGAAAATTTGGCATACAACTGACTATCCCTCAAAGTCTGGAGGACGACTCTAAGGTGCTGCTCATGCTCCTCTCGACTGCGAGAATATATCAATATATCATCAATGAAAATAATAACGAACGAGTCCAAATAAGGCCTGAACACTCGGTTTATCAACTCCATAAAAGCAGTAGGGACATTTGTCAGCCCAAATGACATCACCAAGAACTCATAATGCCCATAACGAGTGCGAAAGGCTGTCTTAGGGACATCAGACGCCCTAATCCTCAGCTGATGGTAACCAAATCTCAAGTCAATCTTGGAAAAAATTGAAGCACCCTGAAGCTGGTCGAATAAATCATCAATCCTCGGCAAAGGGTATTTCTTCTTAATAGTAACCTTGTTCAACTGCCGGTAGTCAATACACATCCTCATCAAGCCATCTTTCTTCTTGACAAACAATACTGGGGCACCCCAAGGAGAAACACTAGGCCTAATGAAGCCTTTATCCAACTGATCCTTCAACTCTAGCGGGGCCATACGATACAGAACAGTAGAAATAGGTTGAGTGCCCTGAGCTACCTCAATACAAAAATTAGTATCCCTGTCGGGTGGCATACCCGACAGGTCAGCAGGGAATACCTCTGGAAACTCACGAACCACAGGAACAGACTCCAGGGAAGGAACCTCGGTGCTAGAATCACGAACATAGGCCAGATAGGCCAAACAACCCTTCTCGACCATGCGTCGAGCCTTCATATAAGAAATAACTCTACCAGAAGAATGACTAGGAGTCCTCCTCCACTCCAAACGAGGTACCCCTGGCAAGGCCAAGGTAATCGTCTTGGCATGACAGTCCAGAATAGCATAGTAGGGGGATAACCAATCCATCCCCAATATAACATCAAAGTCAACCACATCAAGAAGCAAAAGATCAACCTGAGTCTCCAGACCACCAATAACTACTAGGAAATAACGGTAGACTCGATCTACCACTATAGAATCATCCATTGGTGTAGACACATGCACAACAGTACTCAAGGAATCACGGGGCATACTCAAATAAGGGGCAAAATATGAAGACACATAGGATAATGAAGAACCCAGATCAAATAACACCGAAGCCTCTCGGCTGCAAACTGAAACCGTACCTGTAATAACTGCATCAGAAGCCTCAGCCTCAGGCATGGCAGGAAAAGCATGGCACCGGGGCTGAGCCCCTCCAACCTGAACATCACTAGGTCGACCTACTGCCGCCTAACCTCTACCTCTCGTGGCATGTCCTCCACCTCTGGCACCACGGACGCCACCCCTAGCTGGCTAAGGGGGTGGGGGTGCGCTTGATGCGGGAACCATGACACGGGAACTCTGATACTGAGACCTACCAAAACCTCGGGGCAAAACCTGGAAATATGCCCCAAGCCACCGCAAGTATAACAAGGCCTCTGCTGATGTGGCTGCTGACTCTGGAACTGGCCCTGTCGACCCTGATAACCACCCTGGAAGCTCTGAACCGGCGGTGCACTGATAGGTGCTGGTGGTGCACTAATAGGAGCTGGCGGTGCACTGTAAGCTACCTGAAATGCCGACTGATAGGGTCTGGGAGGATAACCTCTGCCGAAAGAATCCCTGCCCCCAGATAAGGCTCCACTGAATCGACCGAAGTGACGAGGTCTCTTGTCAGCCCCCTGACCACCACCCTGTGACATAATCATCTCAATCCTCCTGGCCACATTGGCCGCATCCTGGAATGAAATATCAGTACCTGACTCCTTGGCCATCTGAAGCCTGATGGGCTGAGCCAAGCCCTCAATAAACCTCCTCACTCTCTCACGATCAGTGAGGAGTATCATAATAACATACCGAGCTAGAGTGATGAACCTGGTCTCGTACTGAGTGACATACATAGATCCCTACTGGAGGCGCTCAAACTGCCTACAAAGATCCTCCATCTGAGTAACTGGAAGGAAATTCCCCAAGAATAACTAGGAGAACTGAGCGCAAGTCAATGGTGCAGACCCAGATGGCTTGGTCAAGCAATAGTCTCTCCATCAAGTCTTGGCGGAACCCGAAAGACGAAAAGTAGCAAAATCAACTCCATTGGACTCTACTATGACCATGTTCCGAAAAACCTCATGACAACTATCCAAATAATCATGGGGATCCTCTAATGGTGCACCAGTAAATGTAGTAGTGAATAACTTGGTGAATCTATCCAATCTCCATAAAGCATCTGCTGACATAGCTGCTCCCTCAACTGCCGGGGCCACAATGCCCGGCTGAGCTACTCCAGTCGTCTAAGGTGCCGAAGTCTGGAACTGAGGATCTAGCTGCTCTGGTGTGCGAGTAGCAGGAGTCTGGGTCCCTCTGCTAGCCTGAGAAACGTCTGGTGCAGTAGGAAGAAGACCATCCTGGGCCACACTCTCCATGAGTCCCACTAAGCGGACTAGAGCGTCCTGAAGCACCGGGGTGGCAATGAACCCCTCTGGGACCTGAGTTGGTCCAACTGGAACTGTCTGAGTAGGAACCTCACCGGCAGAGTCTACCTGTGGGTCCTCTACTGGGGCTGCTGCTCTGGGCTGAGCTCTGCCCCTGCCTCGGCCTCTAGTACGGCCTCGGTCTCGGTCCCTCGTAGGAGCTGCAACAGGAGAATCGGGTTGCTGGTCGGTAGATGAGGAAGCACGCGTTCTCTACATCTGCGAGAGAATAGAATCGAAACTCAATTAGCATTTAGAATTCAAATCGCTTGACAGAAAAGAGGAAAACTGAAGTTATTCCTAACTTTGCAGCCTCTAGGGGATAGGTACAGACGTCTCCGTACCGATCCCTCAGACTCTACCAAGTTTGTCCGTGAGTTATGATACCTAAGCAACCTAGTGCTCTGATACCAACTTGTCATGACCCGAAATCCCACCTTCATGCCGTGATGGCGCCTAACGTTGCACCCGCTAGTCAAGCCAACGTGATCACCGAATTGATTTATTAACAAGTGAAAATAATAAACATTGTCTAGATAATTGAGATAAAGTGTGGAAGCATTAACAAAAATCTAAATAACAATAGCTAATAACGAAGATATCCCTTTAAGTACAAAACCCAGAAATGGAGTCACAACCTCACGAACCAGTCTAAGATTTAGCTAAAAACAACAGTTTGAAATAAAATGATATATTATTCTGGAAACACATAGATGACAGAATGAAAGGTAGACAGTGACGCCGAGATCCATGAACGCCTGCGAAACTACCTCGGTGTCGTCTGAAATGGACTGAAGGACACTCCCCCTAATGATGTCCACTGGCTCCGGCTGCGTAATCTGCACAAGATAGAGAAGTGCAGGTGTAGCATCAGTACAACTGACCCCATGTACTGAGTAAGTGTCGAGCCTAACCTTGGCGAAGTAGTGACTAGGCTAGGAAACGGCAACAAATTGTACTTGTGCAGTTCAATAGTATAGCATAAAATTAACAAGAATACAGTTACAGGAGAGAACATGCTGGGTATAAGAGGGGCAACAATTTATAACACAATAGAATCAAGTACTAACGGGAACGTAGAAGTAAAACAGGAAATAACAACCCGAAACAAGTAAAATAGACAGGAGAAGGCATGACATGACCCCTTGCTCAGAAGTATAATATCAACAGTAAAACCCTAAACCGAACATGTAATCAATAACTTTTTACGTCATGAAGTAACCTCAATATACCACTTCCAAGGTTCCCAATAATTCACAACACAGAAATATCAAAGAACACTAAATAACTCATCAAAATTTGACTCACTGGCATGCTTGACCACAACATATAGGTACCCGTCACCTGACCTATACGTTGGACATGAATTACACATAGCAAATAAGACTCTATACATATTCCCTCAAGCTAAGGATAGGCCAAACACTTACCTCGGCTCCAACAATGCAAGTCAAGCCTCAATCACGGCCTTTCCTCTTGAATCCGACTCAGAAAAGATAATATCTAGACATAATTGACTTAATAACATCAATAATTATTCAATAACTCAATCCCGAAGCCTAATTATACATTTTCCATAATTCTTCCAAAAATACCAAATTCGACCCCGGGCCTGCTTGGTCCAAACTCGAGGTTCGGACCAAAACCCGATAACCCATTCCCCCACGAACTCGAATATACAATTTATTCTTAAATCCGACCCCAAAATGAGGTTGAATTCCCAAAATTTTCAAAAGCCCTAACTCTACCCAAACCCCCCAATTTCTACCTTTGATTTCATGTTTTTAGACCTAGAATCTAGTGATTGATGAAGGAAAATGGAAGAAATTAGAGTTAAGAATACTTACCTATGAAGCTATGGTGGAATGGTCTCCTAAGAATCGCCCAAGAAGAGTGGAGAAGAAGAAAATTGTGAAAGAATGTGAAAATCCCGTAATGGTATTCTGTTTTAAGGCTTTAAGATGACTGGACGAAATAAGTCTATGCGATCGCGAAGACAGGGTTGCGATTGCATAGAGGCATGAGTCACGTGCATTGCGATCGCGGAAAGAGAGTTGCGATCACATAGGGTCCCTGGGCTTGGTTGTGCGATCGCGGACAGATTGGTGCGACCGCAGAAGGAAAATACCTAGCCCTCTTCCCATCTCTCCTATACTCTATGCGATCGCGGAAGTCCCTATGCGATCACATAGAGTCACAGAATCCCCCCCGTCACACTACACTACACGATCGCGGGGCAACCTATGCGATCGCATAGTGTAAAAATCTCATACACCAGAAACAACATTTGAACACGAGATTTTTCAAACTTTAAGCACCCCGACACCTACCCGAAACTCACCCTAGCCCTCGGGGCTCAAAACCAAATATATACACGACTTCAAAATCATCCTACGAACTTATTTGAGTAATTAATCCACCAAAATTACATCAAAAACAATGAATTAACTCCAAAATCTATAGAATTTTCTCAAACTTCATAAACTTCTAAATTCTCCAATTTTGATCCGAAACACGTCAAACCAAGTACGTTTCTTACCAAATTTTACACATAACTCACACAACATATATTGAACCTGTCCCGGGCTCCGGAATCATAATACGGGCTCGGTAACACAGATTTCACATCAAAGTTTATTTTCAAAAGTCTTTATTATTTTCAGAAAATAATGTTCTTTAAAGAAACATTTTTCGGACTTGGGACCTCGGAATTCTATTCCGGGCATACGCCCATGTCCCATATTTTCCTTCGGACCCTCTAGGACCGTCAAATCATGGTTCCGGGTCCGTTTACCAAAAATATTGACCCAAGTCAACTTTATTCAATTAATTATCATAAATTCAACTGTTTAACACATTTTCACATAAAGAATTCCCGGCTACGCGCCCGGGCATCGCACACACATCGAGGTGAAATTAACAGAGGCTTTCAGGGCCTCGGAACACAGTTTTTTCTAAATTTACACAGGATGACCTTTTGGGTCATCACAGGTGGGGGTGGAGCCCATAGATGAAAAAATGTGGGAAGCGAGACTTAGATGGTTCGGGCACGTGCGGAAAAGAAACCTTAATGCTCCAGTTAGGAAGTACGAGCGGTTGGCTTTGTCACGTATGAGAAGAGTTAGAGGACGGTATTGAATTTCTACCGGCTATAGAAATGAGAGAATGATAGAGCGAAAGATAAGCTTGCAGCGGAAGAAATGTTCTTCATTTCTCGAATCAGAAAAGAGAATAAGATATTATGTCTCGCATACAGGGAAAACACTAACTAATTCTGTTAATATAACTACTAACTTAACAGTTACTAACTTCTACTATTTATACATTGGTATCTCAATCTTCCACATGAGCTAATTCTTCACCCTCGCTCAATACCCCTCCCCCCCCTCTCAAATTGGAGGGTAGAAAAATATTATTCACTCCTAGCTTTCTAAGTAGATAATTATGTTGTGCTTTACCAAGTCTCTTTGTCAACATGTCTGCTATCTGATCTTTAATGTTGACATGAACAGTCTTAATAACACTATCCTTGACCTTCTCCCTAATAAAGTGACAGTCGATATCTATATGCTTTGTGCGCTCATGAAATATTGGATTCGCTGCTATTTTGGTTGCAGCCTTACTGTCACACACCATTTGCATCGGCTGCCTCAGATTAACTCCTAACTCACCAAACAAACCAATTAACCAGACCAATTTAATAGCAGTACATGCCATGCTCCTAAACTCTGCTTCTGCTGAACTTCTTGCTATTGTCTCCTATTTTTTAGATTTCCATTAAACCAGGGCATCCCGATTAAAAACTAGATAGCTCATAACTGACCTTCTCATTTGAACATAGGATCCCCAATCTTCATCACAATAAGCAGTTAAACTACCATCACCAGTAGAAGTAAGTAACAATCTTTGTCCTGATGCACTTTTAATGTATCTTACCACTCTCCTTGTTGCTTCCAGGTGTGATCCTTTAGGGGAGTGCATAAATTGGCTAAGTGTTTGCACATCAAAAGATATATATGGCTTGTTCATTGTAAGATAGAGTAGCCTTCCAACTAGCCTATGGTATTCACCAAAGTCTGCTAAGGCTTCATCCTGAATTCCATCTTCTTGTGCAGATGTCATCTTATCAAACTCCATTGATGTCAGCTTCTGATTCATTTCTGAAGGTGTACTTGCTGGTTTGGCCCCTGATAACAAGATCTGAAATAAGCTCTAGGGCATATTTCCTCTAACTCATGACCTTTTCTAATCTTGCAAATTCAATTCCCAAGAAGAACTTCAGCTATCCTAAGTCCTTCATTTTAAAGAACTTCTGCAAATTCTCCCAGGTATTGTTGATTTGTGTGTTATCACTTCCTGTGATTATAAAATCATCTACATAGATCAATACCAAGAGCAAACAAGTATCACCCCTTCTGGTGAAGAGTGAGTGATCATAATGGCTTTGTGTGAAGCCCATTGTGTGCAAAATAGTAGTTATTTTTATGTTCCAATGTTTTTATGTTTGCTTCAGCCCATATAGTGACTTGTGTAGCCTGCATACCTGAGAGTCCCCCTGCCTTGCAGTATCCTTAGAAAAACAAGGAGGCACTAGCATGTATACTTCTTCAACTAGATCACTTCGAAGAAAGGCATTATGAACATCCATCTGATAGAGAGGCCACCTAGATTGTGCTGCTACAACAATAACAGATCTGACTGTCACCATTTTGGCAACATGTGAAAAAGTATCAGTATAATCTAGGCCTTCCTTTTGTGTGTATCCTTTGGCGAGTAATCTAGCTTTATACCTTTCAACCTCTCCTGTAGCTTTGTATTTAATCTTGAAAACCTATTTTCACCCAATGGCCTGCTTCCCAGGTGGTAAGGGCACTATACTCCATATGTGGTTAATCTTCTAATGCCTGAATTTCTTGTTGCATGGCATCTACCTACTTAGGATCCCTGGCAGCTTCAGCAAAGGATCTGGGCTCTATTTATAAAGAGTCAACTGCAAGGCATTTTGAATATGCAGGCTTTAGGTGAGTATAACACAGAGAGTTTGTAATTGGATAAGTGCAAGCTCCTTTTCCCTTCTGCTGGAGTACATAATCCTACATCTATATAGGTGGCCTGGATATTCTAGGAGGAATTTTAGGTACAGAATCACCAACAGTCACATGAGGATTTTCTTCTGATAACACTGGATTGAGAGCTGAAGTAGACTTAACTTGTGTGTGATCAACATTGCCAAACAATTAGGTGAATTGAATCCCTAAGGTTCTTTAGCAAAGGGTGCATCTGTGGGAGCAGGTGATATTTCAAATTCTGAACTGGACTTATGAGAAATCTCAGCAATTGGAGAAATATCTGTGTGATCTTCTGAAGCATCACCAGGCATCTGTACAGGTATAAGATGAGTTTTAAGGTCAGGATCATCCATGTATGGACACTGCTCCATGGAAGGAGCTATGGTGTCTGAAGCAGTTGGTGATTACTTGTAACGAAAGCTTTCTTCTTGAAAGATGACATCTCTGCTAATAAAGAAAACATGATTAATAAGATCAAACAATTTATTACCCTTCTGCACCAGTGAATATCCTAGAAAAACTGCATGGCCTGCTCTAGCTGAGACATTCCCTCTTCTTCAGATTAGCAGCATAACAAAGACATCCAAAAATTTAGGTGCTTAAGTGACGGACTCCTGTTGAACACCAGCTCAAATGGACATCTTCCACCAGAGTCCTTGTAGGAATTCTGTTAATCAGGTATACTACTGCTAGAATGCATTCACCCCAAAATCTCAATGGTAGGTTTGCCTGGAATTTTAGTGATATTGTTGTGTCCAAGATATACATATGCCTTCTCTATACTACCCCATTAGGTTGGGGGTATAAAGACATGAGCTTTGGTGTGTTATCCCTTCATTATTCAGCAGCTCCTTCAACTGATTATTACAAAATTCACCTCCATTGTCTGTTCTAAAGATTTTAACACATGAAGAGAATTTAGTTCTAATCATTGCAATGAAGTATTTCAATGCTACAACTGACTCATCCTTGGTGTTCATAAGACACACCCAAGTATACTTGCTGAAATCATCCACAAGAGTCAAGAAATACCTTTTACCATCATGAGTTGGCATTCTAAAAGGACCCCAAACAGGACCCCAAACATATGCATGTATGAGTTCACCAAAAACATCACTTTTATTACTTATAATAGGAAATGTAAGCCTTGTTTGCTTTGCTAAGGGTCATACAACACAATGTTCATCACCGTCAACAATTTTTGCATTCCTGAACATATGTATTCTCTTCATAGCATCTATAGGCACATGACCTAATCTCCTATGCCACAAAGGGCCATATTGAATTTCTACCATCTGTGGAATTGAGAAAATCATAGAGTGAGAGGTAAGCTTGCAGAGGAAGAAATGTTCTTCATTTCTCAAATCAGAAAAGAGAATAAGAGATTATGTCTCGCTTACATGGAAAACACTAACTACTTCTGTTAATATAACTACTAACTTAACAGTTACTAACTTCTACTATTTATATTTTGGTCCCTAAATCTTCCACATGAGCTAATTCTTCATCCTGGATCAATAGGCGGCCTAAGAAATTTCAGGAGAGGTGATCAGGTAGGACATGGTGTGACTTCAGCTCGCCGAGGACATGACCTTAGATAGGAAGGCTTGGAGGGCGAGCATTAGGGCCATATATTAGTAGGTAGTTGAGCGTATTTCTTCCCTGTTGAGGGTGTTAGGTTAGTTTGTAGTGTCTTTATTTAGATTGTTAGTGGTACTTGTTTTGTTTGTATTGTTTTCTGCTTCGATTTCCTAGTACCTTTCCATTATTCTAGCTATTGATATTGCTTTTTTCATTTATTTGTTTTGATTCTTAGGTTGCTGGCACCGTTTTCTTAACGAACGCGGTTGTTATTGTTTCATTGCCTATTTTTATTCTCCTTGTGCCGAATGTCTTTCAGAAATAACTTCTTCACCCTCCTTGGTAGAGGTAAGGTCTACGTACATAGTACTCTCCCCAAACTCCACACGTGGGATTATACTGTTGGCTTTAAAGCTTCTTAGATCTTAAAAGAGGGTGAATAAGAAATGGAGGGAAAATAAAATTTTGATTTTCCCTCCTTGGCAAAGGGACATTGTCCCATATTGGCGGAAGAACAGACTTTTGATGGGTATATATGCAATTGATCTTCTTCTATCACTTAAAGAGTTAAGAATAAGGCAAACATCGCATTGTCGTCGTCGTCATCGTCGTCGTCGCTCGACTCGGCTTCGGCTTCAGATTCGGATTTGGATTTGGTCAAATGATTGATTGATTAATTTTTTTGACCAAATTTATTTGTTAATATTAACGCAATATTAATTAATCCAAATTAGAGAGTTTCTATAACGATAATTCAATTTTCCTCCTTTTTAATTTTCCCATTATAATTGAATTTGGCGGTTTGCAGAAATGGCCGTTTTATGAAACAACCATTTTGAGTTGCAACCTTACATGAAGAGTTGTTACTTTACATGAAGAGTTGTAACTCTTCAGTATAATCAAACGATTTTTTGGCTATAAATACATGAACCTTCCCTTAGATTTTCCTTACGAAAATTCTGATTTCTCTTTCTTCTTCTACATTGTTTTAACAGGCAAGAAAGCAGTAAGTGTGATTTACTACTGTTCTTTGCGTTCGTTGTCACTGGAGTTTGAAGTACCGCTACGCCAGTGAGGGTAATCTGTTCTATCCTGGGAGGAAATAATCATAAACCTCGGGTATTAGGAGGGGATTAAGTTCCTTAAGGAAACACTGTGAATTCAGTGTGCTCGGAATAATTCCGTTTTTCTGCATTTCTGCTTTAATAACATTTTTTTATTTTTGAATATACTTTCGAATACAGATCAAGCTTAATGAACTTAATTTATTTTTGTGTATTCTTCTTATATTCTGTTTATGGGAGACTAAATCCTTGTGATTTCTACTCTCGGTTTGGAGACAAAAATCTTTGGATTTTCTACTCCTTTTGTGTTCGGTTTGAAGAAATAAAATCTTCACCGTTGTACTTTATATAATTCTTTTAAAGTTATTTGGTTTAAAGATTTTAAATACTTCACCGTTTATTAATTTTTTTTCTGTTTTATGATTAACAGAAATGACAGAAACAGGAACTCATGTGGTTGGTTCTACGAGCAATGTTGCTTCTTCTAGTCGTTCTATGCCACCACCGGGTCCAGCGGAAAATCCCAAAAAAAAATTTGGGATTGACTTCAAATGGTGGCAACAAAAGATGTTCTTATATTTGACTACTTTGAGTATACAAAAGTTCATCAAAGAGGATGTTCCAGTTCTGCCGGAATCAATTCTGGAGAATGAACGTTTTATGGTGACTGAGGCATGGAAGCACTCAAATTTCTTATGCAAGAACTACATTCTTAGCATACTGGAGGATGATCTTTTCAACGTCTATAGTAATGTGGAAACTATGAAAGAACTATAGAAGGCGTTGGAAAAGAAGTATTAAACCGAGAATGCCGGTTTGAAGCGATTCATTGCAGCCAAAGTTTTGGACTTTAAGATGGTAGACAACAAGCCTGTCATTACTCAAGTTCAAGAGTTGAAAGTTATCATTCGTGAGCTCTTTGCTGAAGGTATAATCCGAATTAATGCTTTTGGTGAAAGTATAAATTCTGATACTAATTATGAATATTTTGTTGAAGGTTTGGTCATCAATGAGGAGTTTCAAATTGCAACAATGATTGAGAAGTTGCCTTATTTATGGAGGAACTTTACGAACTACTTGAAACACAAGTGCAGGGAGATGAAACTCGAAGATCTCATCATTCGATTGAGGATCGAAGAGGACAATAAAGCTGCAGAAAAGAAGACACGTGGGAACTAAACAATTAGGGGAGCAAATATTGTTGAAACTGCTCCAACTAATCTGAAGAAGCGGAAGAAGTCTTCTGGGCCAAACAACTATCCCAGCAAGAAGAAATTCAAGGAAAACTGCCGCAACTGTGGAAAGGTTGGACACAAAGCTATAGAATGTCGTGCTCCAAAGAAAAAGAAGAAAAATGGTCAAGAAAATATGGTTTAATCAAATGATGATATTGAGGACTTGTGCGTTATGTTGTCTGAATGCAACTTAGTGGGAAATCCTAAGGAGTGGTGGATTGATTCTAGTGCCACCCACTATGTTTGTGCTGTTAGAGAAGCATTTTCTTCATATGCTCCCGCTGGACCCGACGAGACCATTTTTATGGGAAATTCTGCATCGGCGAAAATTGAAGGTTATGGAAAGATATTCCTAAAGATGACCTCTGGCAAGGTGGTGACTCTGAACAACGTTTGTCATCTTCCTGAAATACATAAGAACTTAGCTTCTATTTCACTTCTCGTTAAGAACGGATTTTAAGTGTGTTTTTGTTTCAGACAAAGTTGTAATAAGTAAGAACGTGATGTACTTAGGAAAAGGTTACCTTATTGAGGGCCTTTTTAAGATGAATGTAATGGTTGTTGATAATAATAAAATTTCAACTTCTTTTTACTTACTTTAGTCAATTGATTTATGGCATATACGTTTGGGACATATCAATTATAAAACCTTGCAAAATGATTAATTTGAAAGTATTGCCTAAATTTGAATGCAACAAATCAAAATGTCAAATATGTGTGGAATCTAAGTATGTTAAACATCCTTATAAGTCAGTTGAAAGGAATTCAAATCCTTTAGACTTAATTCATACAGATATTTGCAACATGAAGTCAATACCATCTCGCGGTGGAAAGAAGTATTTCAAAACTATTATTGACTACATTACTCGATATTGCTATGTTTACTTACTTAATAGTAAAGATGAAGCAATAGATGCATTCAAGCAATACAAAAATGAAGTTGAAACACAACCTAACAAGAAATGATAAGAGGTGATAGGGTGGTAAATATGAATCTCCTTTTGAAGAGATATTTTAGAATATGGATTTATTCATCAAAAAATGACCCCTTACACGCCCCAATACAATGGGATTGTGGAAAGAAAGAATCATTCATTAAAGCAGATAATGAACGCATTGTTGATAAGTTCTGGTTTGCCACAGAACTTGTGGGGGGAAGCAATTCTTACGGCTAATCGGATATTAAATCGAGTACCCCATAGCAAAACACAATCCATTCCATATGAAAAATGGAAAGGAAGGAAGCCCAACTTGAATTATTTTAAAGTGTGGGGGTGTTTGGAAAAAGTGCAAGTTCCTAAACCCAAAAGGTTAAACATAGGACCGAAAACCGTCAATTGTGTTTTCATAGGATATGCGACCAATAGTAAAGCATATCGTTTTCTGGTGCATAAATTAGAAAATCCCAATATTCATAATAATACATTTATAGAATTAGATAATGCTAAGTTCTTCAAAAATATATATCTGTATAAAAAGGAATGTAAGTCAATTGGTGAAAGATCTAAACGACCTCGGGAAGAAACAAAAGAAAGCACATATAATTAGGAAGATCCAAGACATAGTAAATGTCAAAGGACGCCTACTTTATTTGGACAATATTTTGTGACTTTCTTTTGGAAAATGGGCCTCGAACATTTAAAGAAGCTATATCTTCTTCGAAATAATTATTTTGGAAAGAGGCAGCCAATAGTGAAATAGAATCCATACTGAACTACCATACATGGGAATTAGTTGATCTTCCTCCGGGCAATAAACCATTGGATTCTAAATGTATTTTTAAGAGGAAAATGAAAGAACATGGTATTATTGAAAAATATAAGACAAGACTTGTGGTCAAAGGGTATAGACAACGAGAAGGTCTTGACTATTTTGATATATATTCTCCTGTTACAAGAATTACGTCCATACGAACGTTAGTAGCATTAGCTGCGGTATATGGTCTTGAAATTCATTAAATGGATGTTAAAACGACCTTCTTAAATGGAGATTTGGAGGAAGAAATTTACATGAAACAGCCTGAAGGATTTGTGGTTCCAGGTAAATAGAAGAAGGTATGTAGACTTGTTAAGTCGCTTTACGGACTAAAACAAGCACCCAAACAATGGCATGCGAAATTTGACCAAACGATGTTGTCAAATAGTTTTAAGATAAATGAATGTGATAAATGTGTGTACATTAAAAATGTTATAAATCACATAGTCATTGTTTGTTTATATGTGGATGATATGCTTATAATGAGTTATGACATTGCCAACATAAATGCGACTAAGCGTATGCTAACTAGCAAGTTTGATATGAAAGACTTGGGAGTTGCCGATTTAATTCTGGGTATTAAGATCCACAAGACTCCTCAAGGTCTGGCATTGTTGCAATCTCATTACATTAAAGCAGTACTTGAAAAATTCAAGTACTTAGATTTCAAAGTTGCAGAGACTCCAATTGACGTGAATCTTGCACTTGCGAAGAACAAAGGTCAAAGCATATTACAGTTGGATTATGCTCGTGTGCTGGGATGTTTAATGTATATCATGAATTGTACTCGACCAGATATAGCTTGTGCTATAAGTAAATTGAGTCGATATACGAGTAATCCAGGTCAATCTCATTGGATGGGGATGAAATGAGTTTTGGGATTTAAAACACACCCAAGACTTTGCTTTGCACTACAATAATTAACCTGCAGCGATTGAGGGATACTGCGACGCAAATTGGATCACTGGTTCACCTGATTCTAAATCCACAAGTGGATATGTGTTCATTATTGGTAGATGATCGGTATCTTGGAAGTCGTCCAAACAAACGTATATTGCCCGATCTACAATGGAGGCTGAATTTATAGTCTTAGATAAAGCCAGTGAAGAGGCTGAATGGCTCTGGAATTTCTCGGAAGACATTCCATTTTGGCCAAAATAGTTGACACTAATATGCATACATTGCGATAGTCAAGTGGCAATTGGAAGGTATGGGAGCGTTATGTATAACGGCAAATCTCGTCATATACGACGAAGACATAAAACTGTTAGGCAGCTACTCTCTAGGGGTATCATCACAATTGACTACGTAAAGTCAAGCGACAATGTGTCGACTCCACTTACAAAAGGACTAACTAGAGAGTTAGTTGAAAGATCATTTAGGGGAATAGGTCTATGGATGAGGACAAGTCATTGTGGCAGTAACTCTACCTAGAAGACTGTAGATCCCGAGATCTAGGTTCAAGGAGATCAAACAAAGTCATTAATGACGGTTTAACATTATCAACTAAAACTTTTTGGCCATTCTCGTGATGAGACAATGTTCAGTACCAAGGATAAAACAATAAGGTTTTTTAATGGTTTCTGAATTTGATATGGGGTATATCAAAATAGTGTATCTACGGGATGACAAGTTTAGGAATCACCTATGTAAGTGTGGAGTATTAGCCGATTCAAGGAGAACTTTGTAAGGCCATAAGTTCACTACGGAAAGTTATGGCAGATGCGATTAATCCTTGCTTGTAAATCACACAGTTCTTCATGCATATTTCCGTGATATAGCCATTCTCCATTCATGTGGGAGATTTTTGGGTTTAAAGCCTCTTAGAGCTTAAAAGAGGGTGAATGAGAAATAGAGGAAAAAATGGAACTTTTCCTCATTGGAAAAGGGTCATTGTCCCATATTGGAGGAGGAAAAGAATATTTATGGTTATATATACAATTGATCTTCTTCTAGATCTTAAATGGTTAAGAAGAAGGCAAGCCTCGCGCCGTCGTCATCGTTTCTCACTCGACTCGGCTTCGGCTTCGGCTTCGACTTCGTCTTCGGATTAGGTCAAATGATTGATTGATTAAGTTTTTGGGCCAAATTTATTTGTTAATATTAACACAATATTAATTAATCCAAATTAGATTTTTTCTATAATGATAATTCAATTTTCCTCCATTTTAATTTTCCCGTTTTAATTGAATTTGGCGGTTTGCAGAAATGACCGTTTTATGAAACAACTATTTTGAGTTGCAATCTTACATGAAGAATTGTTACCTTACATGAAGAGTTACAACTCTTCAGTATAACCCAACGAATACATGAATCTTCCCATAGATTTTCCTTACGAAAATTTTGATTTCTCCTTCTTCTTTCTGCATTGTTTTAACAGAAAAGAAAGCAATAAGTGTAATTTACTATTATTCTTTGCGTTCGTTGTCACTGGGGGTTTGAAGTACCGCTACGCCAGTAAGGGTAGTCCGTTCTATCCTGGGAGGAAATAATATTAAACCTCGGGTACTAGGAGGGGATTAAGTTCCTTAAGGAAATACTGTGAATTCAGTGGGGTCGGAATAATTCTGTTCTTCTGCTTTTCCGCTTTTATAGAATTTTTTATTTTTAAATATATTTTTGAATACAGATTACTAAGATATACTGGGTTGTTGTTTTTGTTGTTGTTGTTATTGTTGTAATAACAAATGGGTCTAAATAGACCAAAACAGATGCTCGTAAAATTTATATAATCGACCCAACTAATTTAAGTTTGAGATGATTTTTATGGTTCTTATCATTCTATTTCTCAATAATATTATCCCAGAAATGAATTATGTGGAATAAGAATAGGAAGAAGCAAAGATTGGTTTTAGTTTGTTACCACAAATCCACTTTCATATAAATTCTTATCTATGTAAAGCCTTTCAAAATTATGGAGCCGTATTTATTACAAACATTTGTAAAGCCTTTTATAAGTGCATATAGTTAAAATCGAGCCCACCTGATTTTACTATTTGACCGAGGCCATGGAGATGCATCGAGGGTCGGCCCCATAGTGGTTCAGACCGAAGCACGAATACGAGATTTTGAGTTTTGGGATTCGAGATACTTGTTGAAATCGAGGCCAATAATGATTGATACCAAATGAAGCAGACATCGAGCAGGATTGAAGATAACATGATAATGGAAAGGAGAGATATCCGTGACAGGTCGAAGATCATGGCGGAAATCTCGGAACGGATCAATCACGAATGGCAAATTTGCTAATCATGGGGTTTTCTTCTGTAATTAGAGTTATATCATAAGGAAAATTCCTCTATTATATAAAGAGGAGTTCTAATCATTTGTAAGACATATTGTTCACATATATCAAAGCAATATAATTCTCCTTCTCTTTTGCATTCTTGTTCATCAGCTTGTTATATTTTTAAATTGTTCTTGCACCAATCAGTTCGAGGGTACTCTAACTCGAGGGATGAGTTCCATTCAAACAATGGTTTACTTTACTTTTATTGTTGATTATTATTATTAATCTTCATATTTATAAGTTGGTTTTAAGTGAAATCACGTATCCTTAAAACTACATTATAAGTTTAATTGTTATCCAATTTTAAGGGTAAATAATTTGGCACCCACCGTGGGGCTAAGGATAACAGTAAATGCTTAATACTGGTTCTGATAACACACACTACTTTATGCTTATTCGTGTAAGTGTTTTTGTTTTCAGGATAAAACATGTCAAACTCACAAACAGCATTCACACATGGTGACAACGACCTCGGATTTCACGGGGAAAACGACAATATAGCCACCCCAGGGATCGAGATTCCTTAGGCTAATCTCGAGGGAGTACCAATTGCAAATCCGACGATGTTAGTTCACATATCGTCGTAAATGCAAATTTGGGCGATGATCCCGAAGGTACCGTACGCAGGGAAGGTTGGTCTGGTGGTCAAGGTATGCAGGGCGGAGGAGACGGTGGAGTGAGCCTCCAATTGATATTCGAGATGCTACATCATCAACAAGTCGCTATAGCACAATTACAAAATCAGCATCTTGCACCAAGTGGTTTCGAATATGAGCCTCTACCAGAAGTTGTTCATACGGTCGAACATGTACTGGAGAGATCGAACGCCAATGAATCGCGGACTGACCCCGCCATTATGAAAATGCTCAAGGAACTCACTAAGAAAATTGAATCAGGAGAAAAGAAAATCGAGGCAAATGACAAAAAGGTAGAAACATACAACTCCCAGGTTGACCAAATACCAGGGGCACCACCGATTTTAAAAGGTTTGGACTCGAAGAAGTTCGTGTAGAAGTCGTTCCCCCCAAATGCGTCTCCGAAGCCCATTCCAAGGAAATTTTGCGTGTCAGAAATCCCCAAGTACAATGGGACCATTGATCGTAATGAGCATGTCACCTATTATACATGCACAATAAAGGGGAATGACTTAGAAGATGATGAGATCGAATCTGTTCTACTGAAGAAATTTGGAGAAACTCTGTCGATAGGGACAATGATATGGTATCACAATATGCCACCTAATTCTATCGATTCCTTCGCCATGCTTGTAGATTCCTTCGTGAAGGCACACACCGGAGCAATAAAGGTTGCGACTAGGAAGTCGGACCTCTTTAAAGTGAAATAGAATGACAATGAAATGTTAAGGGAATTCGTATCTCGGTTCCAGATGGAATGCATGGACCTACCCCCGGTCACAGATGATTGGGTTGTTCAGGCCTTCACCCAAGGTTTGAACGAACGAATTTCAGTAGCATCACGACATCTGAAGCATAATTTAGTCGAATATCCAGTAGTAACCTGGGCCGATGAGCATAATCGGTACCAGTCAAAAATCAGGGTCGAGGATGATCAATTAGGGACCCCTTTCGGTTCCGCCTATCCAAACAGGACAGTTGGCAGAGTTCAAAGGGACATCGACAGAGAACCCCGATCGAACATAGATGATATCAACCATACAACGTAGATCGTAGGAACAACGGCCCAGGATGTAATCACGTTCGAAATGATCGAGGACAGAGCTATCGAAGGCTCATGAGAAAAAGTGGCTTCGATAAACATGCCATCCCACAAAAGCACCACGATTTGAATACAACTTCAGCATCGACGCATCAGGTATTGTGTCAATCATTGGGAGAATCAAAGATACTAGATGGCCCATACCCCTACAGACCGATCCATCCCAAAGAAACCCCAACCAAATATGCAAATACCATGGTACCAATGGCCATAGAATCGAAGACTGCAGACAACTGAGAGAGAAGGTGGCCCTTCTATTCAACGAGGGGCACCTTCGAGAATTCTTAAGCGACCAAGCTAAAAATCACTTCAGAGACAGGGATGCAAACAGGAAGAACCACATCACGTGATACATATGATCGTTGATGGGGTCGACATACCACAAGGTCCCGTATTCAAACGTACCAAGGTATCGATCACCAGGGAGAAACAGACTTGTGACTATGTACCAGAAGGCACCGTGTCATTCAATGACGAGGAAGCAGAGGGGTTCTCACAACTCCACAATGATGCATTGGTAATCTCTATCTTTATGAATAAAATTCAGTTTAAATGTGTTTTTATTGATCCAGGGAGCTCGGCCAATATTATTCGATTGAGGGTCGTGGAGCAGTTCGGCCTACAGGACCATATCGTGCCCACAGCTAGGGTTCTCAATGGTTTCAACATAGAAAGTGAAACAACTAAAGGTGAAATCATCTTATCAGTAAACGTAGCTGGGACTATTCAATAAACTAATTTCCATGTGATCGAGGGCGATATGATATCAATGCCCTACTCGTAAGACCTTGGATTCACAACATGAGGGCAGTCCCTTCAACCCTTCACCAAATGCTGAAATTCCCGACGCCGAATGGAGTAAAAATAGTGTATGGGGAACAACATGCTTCCAAATAAATGTTCACGATCGATGAAGTACTACCGATATCGGCACTCATGTTAGTAAAGGGGTCGGAGTCAAATGGAAAAAAGGAGGTTAAATAGCAACCATAGGCACCAGCCTCGACTCAGTCGGAGAAGCTGGGAACGAACGAGGACGATGACTACTGGATCACTCGATCCTTCATAATCCTCGAGGATTCTGACCTGACGCTGCCAAATCAACAGTCGAAGAGCTGTAGCAAGTCATACTGATCGAGTACCTACCCGAGAAAAAGATATACCTCGGCACGGGCTTAACCCTCGAGCTCAGGGAAAAACTCATTAAATTCTTTATCGATATGGATTGTTTTGCTTGGTCCCACCTTGACATGATAGGGATCCCACTGGAAATCACTACTTATCGATTGATCTTGGACCCGAAGTTCCAACCGGTAAAGAGAAAGATAAGGCCCCAATCCGAGGTAAAACATGCATTCATCAAGGAAGAGATAACCAAACTTCTCAAAATAGGATCCATTCGGAAAGTAAATATCCCGAATGGTTAGCAAACGTAGTCGCAGTCCTTAAAAAGGGAACAAACTTAGAATATGCATAGACTATAAGGATTTAAACAAAGCACGTCCTAAAGACTCTTTTCCTCTGTCGAATGTCGATCGCATGATCGATGCCACTGTCGTCCACGAGATCCTTAGTTTTCTCGATGCCTACTCCGGGTACAATCAAATACAAATAAATGAGGAGGATCAGGAAAATACTTCATTCATCACTAAGTAAGGCACCTATTGTTATAATGTAATGCCGTTTGGACTAAAAAATGATGGTGCTACTTACCAATGCCTAGTAAATCGAATGTTCGAAGAAAAAATAGGTAAGTCAATGGAGGTATATATTGACGATATGCTAGTTATGTCCCTGCAAGCAGAGGACCATTTGAAACATTTGCAAGAGACCTTTGATATACTAAGGAAGTACAACATGAAGCTCAATCCGGATAAATGTGCATCCGGGGTCGGGTCGGGCAAGTTCCTCGGCTTTATGATATCAAATTGGGGGATCGATATCAACCCCGATAAAATCAAGGCAATCGAAGAAATCACAGTCGTGGATAATGTTAAGTCCGTACAAAGATTAACGGGCGCATAGCCGCCCTCGGCCGATTCATCTCGAGGTCTTCAGATAGGAGTCATCGGTTCTTCTAACTGTCCAAAAAGAAGAACAATTTTTCATGGACCCGGAATGCCAACAAGCATTAGAAGAATTGAAGCGGTACCTCTTGAGCCCGTCGTTGCTTCATACTCCGAAAGCGAACGGGCAACTCTACTTATACTTATCAGTCTCGAAAGTCACGGTAAGGGGGTCTTAGTTTGAGAGGAGCAAGGTACGCAATTTCCTGTTTACTATGTTAGTCGAACTTTAGGTGAGATCGAGACCCAGTACCCATACTTAGAAAAATTAGCACTTGGCCTAGTAATCCCATCTAGGAAATTAAAACCATATTTTCAATGTCACCCAATTTGTGTGGTGACCACTTATCCTCTTTGCAATATTTTGCATAAGCCCGAACTCTCGGGCCGATCGGCTAAATGGGTCATCAAAATCAGTGGGTACGATATCGAGTATCAACCCCAAATGGCCATCAAATCTCAAATCTTAGCAGACTTCATGGCCGACTTTACACCAGCCCTCGTACCCGAGGTCGAAAAGGAACTATTATTGAAAATAGGTACATCATCTGGGGCGTGGACCCTCTTCACAGACGGCACTTCGAACGTGAAGGGGTCCGGGCTTGGCATCATTTTGAAACCTCCCACGGGAAATACAATTAGACAATCTATCAAAACTTCCAAGTTGACTGACAATGAGGCCGAGTATGAGGGATTGCAGGTCTCAATCTAGCTAAGAGTTTGGGAGCAGACATCAAGGCCAAATGCGACTCCTTACTTGTGGTAAACCAAGTCAACAGAACTTTCAAAGTTCGAGAAGATTGAATGCAGAGTTACTTGGACAAAATACATGTGACTCTACATCGGTTTAAAGAATGGACCGTACAACATGTACCTGGAGAACAAAACAGTGAGGCCGATGCCCTCGCAAATTTGGGATCATCGGTCGAAGACGATGAGAATAGCTTGGGGAGTGTTGTACAACTTTAGAGGTCAGTAATCAAAGAAGGACACGCTGAATTAAACTCCACAAGTCTAACCTGGGATTGGAGGAATAAATATATCGAGTACCTAAAGAAGGGGAAGCTTCCATCGAATCCTAAGAAATCAAGAACGCTACGTACGAAGGCTGCATGGTTCACATTTGTCGAAGATGGAACACTGTATAGAAGGATGTCCGATGGATCGTTGGCAGTATGCTTGGATCCAAGAGATACCGACTACGGCCTACGATAAATTCACGAAGGCACCTGCGGAAATCATTCTGGTGCCGAGTCATTAGTTCATAAAATTATCAGAGATGGATACTATTGGATAATATTACACAAGTTTTGCATAATGTAAAAGTGTCACTGACTATTCCTTTGATAATGATATGATCAAAATACCTATTTTGTCACAATTTAAATGTGTGACCTGTACCTAACCGTGCTAAGATAAAAGATAAAATAGCTCATTCCATCCACACAATTGGAGGAGCTCAAATTTCCCTCTAGCTCCAACTACGAGTGATGCAGTATTCAGGGAGTATTTTCCACCATTTTACTCTATTTTGTTGAGTTGCATTGGGAACATTGCAACATTTCTAGTTGGAGTGGCTTCTTGTATAACTGTGGGTATGGTAGATTGGTATTTTATTTTCATGTGATGTTATTTTGTTTTCATGTGATGTGTTATATTAGTATGTCTATTAGCTTCTTATTTTTATTTATATTTGGTATATTTTATTGACTTGATGTTTATTAGCTTCTTGATTTTTTTTATATAATATGTTTTATTTTGGTGGCGATATCCTTGGTATTCTTTTCACCACAGCTCTTTTCCCGAGTATGCCAATTTTCTTTTTTTGAACCGGGTGACTTTTGGTAAATTTTTGTTTCAAATTTTCCCGATGATGGACAGCTAGGCGACTTTCTTAAGGAAATTAGTTTTGTAGTTTAGATACAGTTTTTGTTAATTTTGGAAGAATAAGTGGTATGAGTTGGGGTTTGTGCCTATCGGCCAATCTGTGGCTTGATTGGCACCAACATGACCTCGGTATATGAATTCTTGATCTTTGAAAAAAAATGATTAAAGTAAAAATCATTGTCATGACTTTTAGACTCAATTTTTGGCTCTCTGATTCACTAAATAGCCTCTTAGGTTATATGTGACTTCCTTGAGTTCATTGGTTTCAATTGGATTTTGAATTTGTATTCCACTTGAGTTTTCATGTGCCATGTGTGGTGAGACTTATTGTTAAGTTTTTTTGCATCATTTGTAGTCTAGAACTTGCCCGAAATGTACTTCAAGGCAAAATCATAGACTAACTTGGTTTGAATAATGATGTTAGGCCTTTCTTGGACCGCTATTGTGCCTTCATTTCCTACCCTTGCATATTTTCTCTAGTCAAACCCTTTTGAGCCTTTAAACCTTTTCTTTGGAAACCATGTTACAAGATTTAACCCTTCGTTCTTTATTGATCTATATTTTGGCACCCTACCTCCCTATGTACTTTAAAAGTGTAAACATAGGCTAAAAGTCTAAGTTTGGGGGTGAAGGTTGGAAAAGTTGAGATGTGGAAGGTGCTTGAAAGGTGAAAGGTAATATATATATATATATATATTAGTGGAACCTTCCTTGAAAAAAAAGTAAGAAAGAAGAAAAAGGAAGGAAAAATAAGGAGTTGTGAATAAAGGGAAGATTAGGTGTGGAATGAAAAGTGAAGAAGGATGGAAAAAGTTTTGAAGGAAGTGTGCTTTAATTGTTGCAAATTATAGTGCTTAGGTAGGTTTTGAGTCACTCTTATCCAAATTGTGCCCTACCTTAACCAAAAGCCTAAACTACAACCCTTTAAGTCCTAATTGATTTTGAACCAAGTGTGTCTACAATAGTGGAGAAATACATGAAGGGCAAGCCTATGGCACTACTTTTGTTCATTTGAATATCTTTTTGAGAGAGATTATTTCCATTCGATATCACATTTATGTTTCGAATTGTAATTTATGAGTGTGGGATTCTCTCTTAAGTGTGAGGGCACATGAGATTTGAGTTGTGAATTTAATCCCATTTTCAATAGGGAGAAATGAACGAGGGAAGATAATTGTGATAGAGAGGCAAATTTTGAAGCTTTAGTGTCATGACTTGGTTGCTACTGTGATTAATGTAGTGTTTGAGCACTTGAATTGAAATAAAATTTGTGAGAAGTTGGTGATTCATATGCTTTGGATTAATTGTTGGTACCGACCGAAGTCATTAGATTTTGCTTGAGTTGAACTGTTTTGACTTGAAATGATGTTTGGTATGCCATTGAGCTTGATTGGTGATTTTGTTGAAGGATATTCTTAGTTGTTGAATTGCTTGAGGACAAGCAATAGTTTAAATTTGGGGGTTTGATAAGTTGGTATTTTACCAACTTATCTCCTCTTGATACTTAGGGTTTTGTATGATTTTGTTGTGAAACTAAGACATTTATTGAGGTTTATTTAGAAGTGATGGTGAATAAACCATATGAAAACGAGTCAAAAAGGAGCTAAAATGCAAACAAAAGTAATGGCAGTGAATTACCCTTCGCGAACGCGAAGGGCTAAACACGAACGCGAAGCATCAGGCAACAAACCATCGCGAACGGGAAGAGTTAGACGCGAACGCAATGCTGGAGGAAGTAAACCTTCGCGAACGCGAAGCATCAGGCAGCAAACCATCGCGAATGCGAAGAGTTATAAGCGAACGCAATGCTGGAGGAAGTAAATCTTCGCGAACGCGAAGGTGTAATCGAACGCGAAGCTAAAGGAAACAAGCCTTCGCGAATGCAAAGGTACAGTCGCGAACTCGAAGAACAATGGGCCGAAAAATTGGGTAGTTCTGGAATTTCATATTTTTGACCCTCAAGCCATTTAATACCCAACCTAGCTCATTTGTAAGATATTTTTTGCTTATTTTCAGTCCTTAGATTAGAGAGAACAAGTTTTGAAAGCTAGGGTTCTTGCACACACACTTGGGTCTTGAAGATTTGAAGCTTGTGGTTGAGAATTTCTTACTCATTTATGCTCATTTCTTTATTTTCTTGCTTTGTATTGAACATTTAAATGTGTAGTATTTATTTCCAATACTTGAATCTTATTTATGAAAATATTCATATTTAAAGTGTGGATTAAATATCTTGTTATGCTTATGTATTGAACGACTTTTAGTTATATTGAAATGAGTTATTGTTTCCTTAATTATTCTTGTTCTTTAATGTTTCCGAAGGGATTAGCTAACCCTAAGACCCGCCTATTTACTTCGAATTAATTTTGGAAAAGATTATTTGGTGTTGGAAAACATTAAGTTAACAAGAACTTAAGGCTCTAACCCTCATTTTATAGACTCTACCTAGGGATAGGATTGAACTACTTGTAGCCATATCAGGATGCGCTTAATCTCTTAATTGTTTTAGGGATAATTCAATTAGGAAGTCCTGTTAGTCTTCGGAAGAAGCTAATATAGAATTGTTGCCCGTGACTAATTAACATAAACTCGCTCATATTTGTAAAATCGTGAAATACATCGTATCGTTACTTGAGTGTATCCCGATGCATCCATGCTTCTAGGTTAGTTTACATTTTCACAATTAGTTATAAATCTTTATCAAAATCAAATTCTAAGTGTTTGACATTACATAATAAGTGATAATTCTCTTACATTCCTAGTCGCCTACATATTATTCTCTGTGTGATTCGACTTGATGTTTGAAAGGAGATTAACAACAAAACTTGAAGATTTCCTAGAAAGGAAGAACTTAAGAGAGGTAAAAGCTTTGGAGATTAGAAGAAAGTAAAAGTAAAGTTTGAATCAATAAGAAGAGGGCCTATTTATGGGTTTCACGACGACGGTTCGAAGGCATTAGTGGCGAACAACAAACTGACACTCATTAATGACTTGGGGAACTGTACCAACGGGACGTTACGGTCATTTTCGTCGCTTACGTCACGAGTATGATGTCATGATAGGTCGAAAGAGAAAAATCAAAGGCTCAATTCGTTTCTTGTCATTTCACTCCAAAAAACGAGGGGACTATCTGTATACGGTTAAAATCGGGCCCACCTGATTTTACTATTTGACCGAGGCCAGAGAATTGCATCGAGGATCGGCCCCATAGTGGTTCAGACCGAAGCACGAAGACGAGATTCCGAGTTTTGGGATTCTAGATACCTGTTGAAATCGAGGCTAGTAACGATCGAGACCAAATGAAGCAGACATCGAGCAGGATCGAGAAAATCATGATAACGGAAATGCGAGATATCCATGACAGGTCGAAGATCATGGCGGAAATCTCGGAACAGATCAAATCACGAACGGCAAATTCGCTAATCATGGGATTTCCTTCTGTAATTAGAGTTATACCATAAGTAGAATTTCTCTACTATATAAAGAGGAGTTCTAATCATTTGTAAGACACATTGTTCACAGATATCAACGCAATATAATTCTCTTTCTCGTTTACATTCTTGTTCATCAGCTTGTTATATTTTTAAACTGTTCTTGTACCAATCAGTTCGAGGGTACTCTAACTCGAGGGTTGAGTTCCATTCAAACACTGGTTTGCTTACTTTATTGTTGATTATTATTATTAATTTTCATATTTATCAGTTGGAGTTAAGTGAAATCACGTATCGTTAAACCACATTATAAGTTTAATTGTTATCCAATTTTAAGAGTAAACAATAAGTTTTCTATTGTCAGACACTTGTTTCTAATCGCACGTGCTACGGTCAAGTACTAACTACTAACAATGTCATCAAGCTGTACCAAAAGACATTATAATAATTTGTCAAACACTTTGCCTCATTCTATAAAATTGATTATATTTTTAATTAAGGATGATTCAGAAGTAACTTTTCATGTATTCAACCAACAATTATTGACTTCCGGAAACTTTCTAGAAATTTTTTACCCTGGATTGCCAATCAAGGTCTTTTCTTAAATTAATTAATAGCAGGACGACAAGAAGACCACTAAAGTCTACAGTAAAATCAGTCCGAACATGAATTTTTAATTTTAACATTTAGAAGGTCAATGCCAGACGCTCATGTTTCTCTACTACTATATACTACAAAGTTAAAGAAGGGTTTTCTAAAAGAAACATTTTATTTTCAGATATTTTGATAGATTTTGAACCTTATGAGTTTGAGATGGTAATCCTTTTAAGTTACTGAGTTCTAAATTAATAATTTGTATATATTCATTGAATTTTTTAATACAAATATAAGATTAGAACAAAAATAATTGGGTTCAGCCGAATACCCAAACGACACTGTGTGGCTGCGCCCGTAACTCGCTTCCTATATCTTAACTAAAGTTTAATTTATTTTTCCTATTCAAAACTCTTAGTCGAGCTAATGATAAGATCGATTTTTTGTTCGACGTTCGAGAGAAAGGAGAAGATAGTCCGATGGTGCTTTTAAGAATCGCATTTCGTGCCAAAAACCTGTTACTATTTACTATCGCTACACAAGTTGCAATTATTAAAAGGACAAAAGCAAAAAAGCTCTGCTCAACGGACAAAGTTGAGATATTAAATTCTAAACTCTTTTTAAAGCAGTGTATTTTAAGTTGATCTTCATTTGGCAGGGGGGTTATTTCTTACATTGATTGGCAAACTTCTAATTGTATTAGATAGTATTACACAAGTTTGCATAATGTAAAAGTGTCACTGACTATTCCTTTGATAATGATATGATATGATCCAAAAACCTATTTTGTCGCAATTTAAACGTGTCCTGTACCTAACTTTGCTAAGATAAAAGATAAAAGAGCTCATTCCAGCCACATAATTGGACAGACGACTAACTTTCACTAGATTCTTTTATAGCTACTAAGAATATAGTAGCATTAAAGGACAAATTGCAGCAATACTAGTAAACGTTTGAATTATTCTTTTCTCCTTTCTTACCCGGTATCAATTATTCACTTTGAGATTCTTACTAATTCGAATTTACATTGCGAATAAGCTAGAGAATCGCTCTTTATCAAAAACTTTTTTATTCTCTAGCTCAAATTCGAGATCTATGATTAAATTATCGTACATATATTTCAAAAGGAGAACACTAGTACTTTATATTCCAAATGTGTGGAGCAAGGAATTTTACGAAGAGAACTCCCAAGGAATGGGAACTTTGTCCATTTGGATAGCAGTACAGAGTAGCAAGCTGGCCTTTCAATGACATGGTACTGTGGAATCTTAAATTTCATTTTTAGTGGAAGAAGATAAATTCGTTGGGGATTCAACTTGTGGAACTATCTCAAGGACAAGTCAATCCATTACCGAGTGAAAGAAATTGAACTAAGGATAATTGAGAATATGCTGCACACGATGATATTTTCCCTTGGGGCTTGGTGGACTTTAGACTAAGTGACAATACAGCCAGCATTTTATTGAAAGCAACTTCTTACACACACACACATATGCCACGATGACGGATGGACCGATGAGGGCAGATCAAGCAGGACCGATAAATTTTTAGGCTAGTAAACTTATGAAGAAGGGGTGTGTGCAGGGGCGAAACTATGTTGGCTCAAGGATGGTGAACTGAACACCCTTCGTCGAAAAATTATACTACGTATACGGTAAAATATTACTTATTATTGATTAAAAAATAGATTTTGAACACCTTTGTATAGCCCACTGGTAAAGAGTGTTCAAAATTTGAACACCCTTACTGAATTCCTGCTTCACCACTGGGTGCGTATCACCTTAGGGGAATCTCACATCGAAATTGGGAGATGAAAGTGAAGAGCTTTATAAGACACAATATAAGTTCACATGATATACGCGCTTTTGAGGCTCGATATGTCGTAACCTGAAAGATGAAACTGTGCAGACCTAGGCTAAAACCGGACAATACATATCATGGACTTGGATCGTGACGAAGATGACTATCGGAGTATTGGGCATTAGAGCGAGTTTTTCATTTATAAAGTAAGGTCATTTGTTACTTTTTTCGTTGGCTTTGTCATTCGTGTGCCCTTGTTAGAATTTAAGCCTATAAAGGAACTAATTGGAAGAATGAGCGTTGACAAACAAATTCTTCCCTCCACCTAAAATAAAACACAAACAAATTCTTTTCAAACTTTCACCTCCAGAATTTTTTATTCGATTATTTGAAGAAAATAAGGAGATGATTGAGAGTACAACCATGCTTGGTAATTGCAGTTTCTCGATTAAGAAGATTATCTGATCTAATATTCTCTTTGTTTTAAATTTAAAATTAATTAGAAAGCTATCAACGAAGTTAAGCCAAATATTTGTCGGTACTGGATTTTTCTAAGCATGTTTGGGCTGCAACAATGTTTTTATGTATTAATCAAAGTTCATCCTTTTCCAATCAAACTTTTGAGCTATCCTGATTCCTGAATATGAAGGCAAACGAATTTTACGTACTACATGCCTTATAAATATAACAGAACATAGAAAAAGGTGCCATAAATTTTAGGCAGAAGTATTTACCATAAAATAGGGTAAAAAAGGGAGGTCCTACCGGGAGTCGAACCCAGGTCGCTGGATTCAAAGTCCAGAGTGCTAACCACTACACCATAGAACCACAGAGCTATGACGCTTTTGATGACATCTGTCCTTTAAAATAAAAATTATAATCAAAATGTGTCATGATAATATCGTAAAAGCATTTGGTACCGTTACATTATTGCGTTGTATGACTACAGATTTTATAAATTTGAATTTCATTTAAAAATTAAACATTGATTAATGTTTTTGTATGTCCAATTAGTTTTCACTTTAATATATTCTTCCACAACTACAAATGTAATGTAATGGTTAAATTTTTAAAAAAAAGTTAAACTCTATATCCAATCAAATATTGACATTACAAAAGAAATGAACGGTTTAATACATTTTCTGTCTCTTAAACAATTCTCGATGGATGATAGACATGTTATCTAGGTGTACAAAATTTTGTACCTTACCACTATAACAGTAATCATTATTATTTTCTTTTAAACAACGATAGAAGACTATTTTATCCCGCAAAAAAATAATATAATTTGCATTTTCAAAACGCACTAATAAGAGTATGGACTAGTGGTGTATAAAGTGAATATAGAAACCATGAAGTCTTACTTTTAAATCCCAACAAAAGTAAAATTGCTAGTAGGTGATTTCTATTCATAGCATGATAGACACAACTATTCGATACATATAGTGATGAAAAATAATAATGTCATCTGAGTTTTTGGCTATTTACAAACTTGTTTTTACTTTTATGATCCTATTTTTTTTTACACATGAGAAATTTACTTTTACACATAAGAGGTATATTTTTTACATATAAAAGATTTAAAAAGATCATTTTTTAAATTTAAAATTATAAAGGGACATGATATACAAATAACACTCCTGGAATTAACCGAAGTCTGCAAGTTAGCAAAAAATCTCAGTAGTTTCAAAACAAGACGGTGCCTACTGCTTACTAGTGGGGCTACTTGATGTTTAAAATCTCAAGAACTAATAACTTGTTAAAGAAGTGATTATTCAAATTAGCGGGCGGACGTGATTACTCAAACATATCTTAATGCTAATCATATAGTCGCCACGGCCACAGCTTACCTAAATCTATGGTTGGAGCTAAATTATCTATCACTTGTCCTACTTCGAAAAGAAAAATTTACCTCACCACTAACAAAAATGCAAAAGAATAAAACAAAAATACAAAACAAATAGAGGACTTTGAATTTGACTTGAATATAATGTTTGACAAATTTATTATATTTTATTTTAAATTATCACGAGGGATTTTTTTGGGGGGAATTCTAAAATCGTTGGTTATGTTTCTTAAACCAGTTGGTACACATAACCTAACTTATAATGTTTTATCATATAAAAGGTACACAAATGTCACGGAATAATCAAAACACAATTAACGATCTCATAGTACACATATTATGAACACTGATTAAACATTATTTTTAATAATTATTGATGGACACCTAGGTGGGAATAATGTATTGACTATTAATGAGCAAGGGATGATTTACAATAGAGATGTAAGGTGTGAACCTAACATTGATAATTTTAACTAGAGAATGAATATTTTAGCTGCTCCAAAAAATAATAGTCAATCAAATATATATATTTTATATATTATCCTCTGAATATTACATTATGCATATATTATATCTTCATAAGTTATTTTTAATTTAAATAGTTGAATAAATGAATATTTGGGTTAATTCTTCAAGCAAATATATGCAAGCACTCTTATCTCTAGTCTCGCCCAAAAAAGGGACTACTTCTTTGAATGATAGCTACGTGCTTATTATCCTATTTCATGAAAATTACGTATTTGATCCAAAATTCTTCAAAAGATAAAAAGTGCTCATTGGAAAATAAAAAAGAAAGAAAGAGACAATAAAGTGTTTCAAGCAGCATAATTACTTTCTTGTATTGTTTTCTTCTATAAAAGTTGGAATTCGATGAGAATTTGGGCTGTAATAGTGGCCCACGCTGGCGGAGATGGATCTAAGAAACAAAACCCACGTGCATAAATGCCCAAAACCGATGAATTATCGGGTTATCCGCGTAACGAATGACGAATGCCATAAGGGTAATAGATATGTCCGTAGCTTTCTCGAAGGGACATATTAAAAGCTATTCCCTCTATTTTAATTTAGACGAAGTCGTTTGATTCGATATAGAGTTTAATTTATTTTTTAAAATTTATGGTCTTTAAAACTTGAGAGATAAAAGCTTTATGAGGTCATGATATTTGTGTGGTTATAAAAACTTCTTATTAAAGATAAATTGAGTAAAATGAAGAGTTTAAAGTTGAATTATTTTCAAATTTAAAAATATGTTATTTATTTTTTATATATTGAAAAAAAAAGTAGCTCATCTAATTTGAAACGGAAGGAGTAATTATCTTCCCTCGCCCTCCACTATGGTAAGAGCCTTGAATCTAGAGCTGGTTTCAAAGAATAACTATGGAATATTAAGGCCCCGTTTGTCCATAAATTATTTTTAAAATGGGTTTGTCCCTATAATTTTATAAGTTTTTGGAAATTTTTTGAATTTTTTTTTAAAAATATTTAGAATTTTTCCCCTACTCACAAAATTATAACATTTTTCAAGTGAAATATATGTCTAAACATAATTTCAAATTTTAAATATTATTTTTTAATTTAACTCTAAATTTTTTTTATTCTTCAAAAATTACAATTTTTATGTTCAAACGCCTACTAACTCGTCCCAATTTTTGTTGATCATTTAATATTCGAAATTTGCCAATGCAATTAACCCGGGAGATTCATGCCTCTGGTAAAATATAAAAAGCCCATGACCCCGTGTGACTTCCGCGTTCGATCTATCGAATTTGATACAAAAGGATTTTGGGAATCTGGAAGGAGTGGTGGTTGGAGGCGCTGTCGGATAAGACCAAAAAATAATGTTGTAAAGTTTGTCCATAATTGTTAGGAGTATAATATATAAAAATAATTGCTTTATCAGTAACACGTCATGGTTCATAGATTCGTACATTTCGATTGTACGACAACGATGGTTGTTACAACAGAAGCTATGCACGTATAATTCATGTTATTTATGGCGGTGTGTTATATCAATACCAATTGTTTTATTTATTACTCCATCTATTTCAAATTATATGTATTTTTTTTTTTAATTTGTTCCAAAATAAATAATATATTTTTAAATTAATAAATAATTTAATTTTAAATTCTTCATTTTATCTATTTTACTTTTAATACGAAGTTTTTATAACCACAGAAGTGTCATGACCCCACAAAGTTTTACCCCTTAAATTTTTAAGATCATAACTTTTAAAAATCTTTTTTTTTGCTTAAACTTCGTGCGGAATCAACTACCTCATCTAAATTGATACGGAAAAAACATTTCATTCGGGATTTTATATAGCTCTCTGCATCTACTTGGGTCTTCTTCATTGCCACTTGTGTTGGAATATTGGGATAGATAATAACAAGACATTACGTGAAAGTTAATAAAGTAAATATGACGATGTTAAATTAAATAACAAAAGATTAGATATTAAAAGAAATATAATGGTCAATTGACCTACATTAATTCATTAAAATAAAAGAGAAAAGAATTATTGAGAGAATAAATTCTTTCTTAAATAAGATTATTTTAATGGTTACATTATGAATGCTATTGTATTACATATATAAAGGAGGGATCCTCAATTTATAAAGGTCACAACCTTTTCCTTCAAGAAAAAAGAATCTCTCAAATATGAAAGAGATTTATATTTTCTTTCAGGAAAAATAAAATCAATTATACTAAATACTTACCCTTCCTTCAAGTAACAGAAAAAATTTAATATGAAAATAAATTCAGGACAAATCCTAATACTTGATTATGGTGAGGCAATCGATGATTGAAAAAGATTGGGTCGGGGTACGAGAGGCGGCGATCAATGACTGATAACATTTGAGAAGTTATCCAAAAATGCAATTCCCTTTTTTCAGCGTATCAAAAAATTTCCATTCAAATATCTACTTATCTTTTTTGTGAAATATATAATGTATTATTAAGCTAGTAAATCGGAGGACCGAGTCAATAAGGACCCGTTTGACCATAGATTTTGTCAAAATAAATTTGGGTTTTATTTGGCAAACATATGTTTGACGATAAATTTTTCTATCTTTTGGTAAAATTCTAAATTCCAAATCCCAAATTCCAAACCAGGTCAATAGCTGGTTTTGGGCAAATCCCTCACAATACACATGTTTTTCCAAAATAAATTTGAGAAATATGTTTTGAGAACGTATGTCCAAACACATTTTCATCTTCAAACCAAACTTCACCAAAAATAGATTTTTTCAAAACGAATTTGAGAATTTATGGCCAAACGCTAGTTAAGAGTTATATGACATTAATTTTAGGAATTTCTCGAACTAGAGGCGAATATGCTACATTTGCATATGCTAAACTTGTGTATACATAAGGTGATCATCTGATGGAATAAGGATTTGGAATTGCCCTTAATTCCGAGAATATCCGCATCAATGTCCAACTTTTACCCACAAAAATATCTAAAATTTCATTGCTTCAGGAGGAAAAGGTTTTCCAACATTGTCTAATTAGAAAACATAGGGATGAAACAGCGAACAAGAATCTAATGCCACAAATTGATGAGCACACCTGAAAATCCACAACAACTCCCTGACTGTTACACAGGGTCCAATAATTCAATATTTCCACATATCCTTTACAAAATATGGTCATCAACTCATCATTTGGACTTGTAAATATTGGCCTCATGGGATCTTTACACAAATAGCCGGACATATTATTATTTAATTTTTCTAACTGATATATATAAATTATATATATTTTAATTTAAGAAGTTGAATTGACGGCCATTTAGGTTAATTTTTCGCCTCGTTAATCCATGAATTGGTTGTTTTTGGCATTTATCGTGGGAACCTCGAGGGAAATTCAGCCCACTAAGTGGAGACGTGGAGTACATTCAGCCCATGAACCTTGAGAGACATTTATACCCGAAGTTCAAAATCCGAATCCTAACAATCGTTACTTCTCTTCAATTCTCGTCCCCAACAAAATCAAAGAACTAGGGGTAGGGTTTGGTGATCAAAGATTCAAAACTACCGATTATGCCTCGTTATGAGAGCAAAAATGACGATCGCAGAAAATCGTCTCCGTATTCTTACAAAGATCGAAAGTCGCATCATCACGAGGTTCAGTTTTTTCTCTTAATACTTGCTGGTCATAAGATTAATTGGTTCAAATTGCTCTAAATTAGCTCGAATAATTTGATTCAAACTTCGCTAAATTAAGAAACTTTACTAATTTATTTAACGAAGTGACATCGGATGTATTAACAAATTTGTGATGTACTGTAATTTTTGATGTGAGCTGAAGCAATTTAATTAGAGATAAAATGAATGATATTTTTAATTGCAAGGAGCAATTAGTTGAATAAAGATTAAGACTTGAAGCTCCACGAGGCCATTTTAAGGTATTTTGGAGATCATCTTAGCGAAACAACAAATGAGATAGATTTACGGGTTCAAGGTCCAATTATGAAACCCTTGAAAAAAGAGGATGAATCGAAATATAGCTGCTACACCAAAACTAGGTGCAAAGAACCAACCAGACTCACCCAGTGGATAAATCAGAAATACAGAAACAAAAACAACAATTGGACCAGAAAATGCAATTGCATTATAAGGTCTCAATTGAACAGATCGAGCAAGCTCGAATTGATGTAACATGAAACCTATTAGGCCAAAAGCTCCATGGAGAGCAACAAAAGTTCATAGACCCCCCTGATGACACCAACGAGTAAAATCTCCTTGTGCTTCAGGACCCCATAGTAACAACAACCAAAAGCGGTTAGTGGTGACCATTGAATAAGTTTCTTCGGCTTGAGTTAGTCAGTTAGGTTAAAAGCACGGAATGTATTTGCACCATCACCGTCTTCAAATGAAGTATTTTCTAAGGTAGCACCATGAATGGCGCATAGCAAAGCAGCGCCAAATACACCAGCAACTCCCATCATATGAAACGAGTTCAAGGTCCAGTTATGAAATCCTTGATTTGTAACCAAATTAGTAGGATGAGAAACGGTTCGTGTGAGTGGGACTTTTGTAATTACTTTGTCGCACTGGCTGAAGTTCCACTCATGGTTGTGGCTAAAGGGAAAATGCATTCCCAAATTGTTTGAAATTATCATTTTAAGAACTTACAAGAATGAAAAGCAAAAAGGTATGGGCCCATTAGTTTTATTTTTTCCTGTTCCTAGAAAAAGTAGAAAGTAGCATGGAAGGTGTGGTCTGGAAGTTGGAATGAACCATGGGAGACCAAAGTTGGCTAAAAAAGTTTGGGTATTTCCTTTCAATCTGTCTAAGCCTTGGTGGAAAAAGTTACCTGGTGGTGGTGAGTAGGTGCTCGATGCGTTAGTTGAGGTGCCGTAACTTGACCCGGGCGCTACAGTTTAAGATAATAAAAAAATAAAAAAGTACAACAACAACAACCACCCAGTACAATCCCACTAGTGGGGTCTGGGGAGGTAGAATGTACGACCTTCGGGGTAGAGAGGCTGTTTCCAGGAGTGGGATGTAAAAGTTCCATACTGGTTCTCTAGTATGCCAATTAAAGTACTTGGCTAAACATATGTTGGAACCATTTAGAATGCTGTTGGATATCACTCAAGTATTATGAAACTTGATGCATAGTTCAGAAGTTCAATCGGATAATGATGTTTAATCACCGAAAAATGCTTGTTATATCCATATAATTTGATTGAATTTCAAGCCCTCACTGAAAGTAAGCTGTCCTTTTTTTGTCTCCTGACGACATCATCCCCTAGGGGGAAGCTTTTGATTGCCAAAATTTGATCAGTAAAACCATTTTAGTCTATATGTGATCCCACGAACTCTTTAAGCATATATTTCACTGCTTGTTGGTTTGGGCTAATTTCAGAATATTGTCTAATTCAACTTTTGCAGAGCCAATCTAATGGATCTCAGCACGATAGGTTGAGGGATAAATATTCCAGAGATCAAGACCGTCATCGTAGGGAATACAAGGATAAAAGCAGTAGGGGCTACAGAAGAAATAATGACAATGATGATTACAGCCGTTCCAGGAATCATAAATTTGACAGGTCATTTTAAAGAGTGTTTGTACGCATAAGCTTTGAGATCTTTCCATTCGTTTACTGGTTCTTTTTTGGGGATAAAGTCTATATATTTGAATTGGTATGTCATACTTCCGTCATGGTGCAAGCATTGGGAAGAATTAAATAGTTAGAGGTATTAGCTAAGTCATAGGATCTGTTGTTTTTGGAAACAAACAATTAATCTAGGTAGTGCTTCTGGAATCAGTTGGTTTCAGGAAAATCAAGGCAATCCAATTGGCTCTCAGTTGGAAGTCCTTGTACAGTTGTAATGTTGGCATTAGACAAGATAATTCTTTGTTTGGTTTCAACAAGCCCAAATTTTTTTTTTAGTTTGGTTTCCTTTTTTTTTAAAAAGTTTTGATAATTAAAAAGTTCATCAATGAGCAAAACTAACAGTTATGGACGCTACAATAGGATGTACTAATTACAGAATCTTTTAACTTTTTAACAAGCTAACGGAATCTATACAGTTTCCTCTTCACATGCATATTATAAATTCACTGAAAAGCTAAAGAGTTACGAACTAAGCATCTACTTTCAAGACATAAACAGCTGTAGCTCTGCCTTTGAAGCATCTTTGATTCCATGTTTTCATAATTCATACCACCAGACACACAGGAGTTGGAATGGCTCTCCATAATCCGCTCCAACACCCAACGAGTTCTTTGACAGTCTTTGGCATCACATACTTTATCCCCAAAATGTGCTTAAAACAATTCCACAACTGGATAGCTAGGGTAAAGTGCCAAAAGAAAGAAAAAGGAAGATGCTTACTGTTTCCAATCTCTCTGTACTAAAGGATTAAAGAGAAACACAAAGCCAAATTGTACCTGTAACTTTTTGCTTGATGATGGATCATATATATGGCTTGCGTGACTGTTGTTTACGAATTAAAATTAGTATGTTGGATAAATTGTTATTTTGTTAGTTGGTCATTTGTTCACTATTGTGATTTTATAGGCGTCAACATCGTGGAGGTAGAGAAAAGGATGAGACACGTAGATCCCGTTCAAGGTCAAATGATCGTTCTTATGAGAAAGCTATATCAAGATCAAATTCTCCTTTACCTCCAAAGAGGTTCCCTTACAATTTTTGTTAATAATATGAATTTCCACGTTAATAACTCCTTAATATATTGTACTTATGGATTTGATATTTTTTTAAACAAATTACTGCAAGATTTCAGTTATCTCATTATCATGTTTACTTTAAATGTTTGCAAGTTTTTGTTTATCTTCAGACGATTCATATGTCTCAATGCTCTATTTCATTTTTCCACGAGGGATGTTCTCGTTCTTTTAAATATGAATATATTTTACTCAAAATCATAGAGAGAAGTCTTGATTCACTCTTTTGTTCTCTTCGATGCATCCACAAAATTGAAAAGTGTCACAATCAATGTTTTCCTTTTTGACAGCAAGCGGACAAGTGGCTTTGATATGGCTCCACCAGTAGCAGCAGCTTTTTCTAGTGGGGCAGGTTAGCATTTAGAACTTAAACTGCACAAATATTTATAGCTCTCTCCTACCTAAATTGATGTCAGTCTACATTTAGAGATTTATGGTTATGCTCAATATGATAAGCTTTAATTTGTTTTCGTGCTAATAGTTTCTACTTGGAACTGAGAATCATTGTTGTGTTGTTTGCTGTTGTGTTGGTTCTTTGTTTGTGATTTTGTTACATATAGCTAAGAAGGCAATATTGGACTTTATGTCCCACCATGCTACTCATGGGCGTGAGGACTGTAGATTTAATTCAAGGAGGAATCAGTGCTTCGGTTAGCTGGAACTTTTCCATCATCAACAGCAACTGTTGTAATTTGGTAGGCTCGCAATTGTTATCCAGGAACCTGCAGTGGTGGAATATAATTCTTGTTTTAATATCTGAATGGTATACAATATATAGGTAAGGAATAGGTGCTTTTCCTTTTATGCTCTCTCTGGTGAATAACTACTACCATGATCACTTTTACTCAAAAGCTAAAATGTTTTAGGTAATCTGTTGAATTCAGCATTTAAATCTGTTGTTTGTCGGTTGCATAATTTCTCAGATTTTAAATTTTGATTTTCATCACTTTCGCTTCTCTTTTTACTTTTTCCTTGTTATGTAGAGCAAGTTCTGGGTTCTTCCAATGCTCCTCAATCAATTCCTGGAATGTTCCAAAACGTATTTCCAACTGATACAAGTCAGGTACAACTAATTTAATTTGTAGGATTGGATTTTTTTTTTTTTTTGTATTTTTTTTTTGCGTACTTGGATGTAAGTTTTCCCTATAGATAGATCCATTTAGTTATTTCTCTGACTAAGGCGTTTTCAACAGGTTAATCAGTTGGGTTCTTTCCCTTTCTTGCCAGTTCAAGCCATGAGTCAGCAAGTAAATATGTTATGCTGAAGCTCCATCCTCTTCTGTATTTACAACAAGTATTTCACCTTTTCCCTATTTTGCTCATAGGCTACAAGACATGCACGACGTGTCTATGTTGGTGGCCTCCCACCGCTGGCTAATGAACAGGTAAGGCAAATATTGGTTTTAATGATCCATTTCCGTCATCTTTCATCCACATTGTACCTAGGGTCCTGGATTCTCTTTGAAATGGTTGTCATGAGTTAATGGCAGATGCTATACTTCACCATCTTTTTTTTTTTAGATTTCAAGTCTTGCATTCTATTACATGGGTTTTAAGATTGAATATGGCTCTTCATGTCACAAGTTTGAACCGTGCTGCGGTCCTAAAGTTGGGTATTTAAGTGGAGAAGGGTAGATGGGCGTGCACATTATCCTTGGATATTCGAACCGTGCCCCAATTAGCCCTCATGGATTTCTTCGTTATTAGAGAAAAAAAAATGGTAATGGCTCTTAGGGCGGGTAATTGGAATTGAGATGTAGTTGACTGATTTATTGAGGGCATAGCTGTCCTCTTCTTGCTTTATGAAAGATTCTCAGCCCCCCCCAAAATAAAAAAAAACCAAAAAAAGAAAAAACAAAGGTATGTCCATGAAGATTCTCCTTGTGCTGGAATTGTTTCATTAAAACAAAACTGACGTTCTAACTCAACTATAAGACTGTAACAAGGCCAAATATGTCCCTGTCCTGTACTCGTAAGAGTCAGCTGAAATTGAGAGTGCTTCAAGCTTCAAATATGATGTCCTATGTAAGAAAATTTGTTCTATGGTAGTATCTTATTTTAGGACTTTTGTCCGATCGAGTTTTGCTTCTCTTCAGATTTCTTATTTCTTCTTTTTTTGCTGCATCTGAAACAGACAATCTCGGCATTTTTTAGTCATGTTATGAGTACAGTTGGTGGAAATTCTGCTGGTCCAGGTGCGTTTAAATTTCAAACGCAATATTTTTATACATTTGCACTGTCACACCCCTTGTGAGTATAAGCTATTCCTAGATTTCAGGCGATGCTGTTGTCAATGTGTACATTAATCATGAAAAGAAGTTTGCATTTGTGGAGATGAGGACAGTTGAAGAAGCCAGTAATGCAATGGCATTAGATGGTGTTGTTTTTGAGGCATGTATAACTATAGCCTTTTCTTTCTATATGCAGTATTAATTTTGGGGGTTCATCTATTCTAATCTCTCTTTTGGCCCAATGAGAAGTGTCTTAAAGTTCTAACCTTCTTTTATTTATTTTTAATTTGGGTGGAAAAAGTAAGGTGGCGGGACTGCGAGCTTAAAGAAAGAGCAACGAAAACCCTTGGGACTTAATATAATTTTTATGTCTATGGCTGGAAAGATATGTAATACTCCTACTTATTGAAAAAAATAAACGATTCAATTTTTATTGTTCTTCTCTCTTCTTATTTTTCGTTGTGAGTGGGGGTTCTGTTATGATACATGAGATGGAAGCACTCCTCCTGATTCTTCATGAATAAAACCATACCTGTGATTCTGTTCCATTTCCTATAATGTTCAATAATTCGAGGATCTTCATAAATCATCTTATTGAGGTTAATCTAAGATGCTTATTGGTTTTGATAGGTGAAGAAAGGGAAATGGAAACACAAGGGGCTTGAGATAATTTATATCTATGGTTGTAAAGATATGTTCTAACTTATTAACTGAAAAAAATGATTCACTTTTTATTGCTTTTCCTCTTTCTTCTTGTTTTTTGTTTTGTGTGTGGATTTCTATTATAATACATGAGATGGAAAAGCAGTCCACCTGATTCTTCATGAATAGAACCGTATCTGTCACACCCATCTATCTCTATAGTGTTCAATAATTTGGGGATCTTCATAAATGTTCTGCATGGATATTTCAAGTGGAATAGTTTAGAAGACACCTATTGGCTTTAAAGGAAGTTTACAATCTTCTTGTCAGGATTAGTTCTCCATAATAATAGTACTTGTTCCTCTGAAATATCCTCTGCAGACAAATGAAAGTCAGATCTTCGAAATATTCTTCCCCCCTGACAATGACATGTATAAATTAATACTCTTCTTCTTGGTTTGCTACCCATGCCTTTAGTTCTTTGTTTTTCCAGGTGAATTTTGTTGGTTTAACTATTTGTTATTGTCTATGCTTTACTGTGAACAGGGTGTTTCTGTCAGGGTTCGGAGGCCTACTGATTACAATCCTTCTTTGGCTGCTGCACTTGGTCCTGGCCATCCAAGCCCTCACCTTAACTTAACTGCTGCTGGGCTTACGCCTGGGTAAGTTGAAGTTGCTGTCTATTTTCCTTTACTGTTGTTGCCGCAGAAAATGGTGCCTCTGTCCTAAATTTGCTCTGAAAATTGTTAGAACTTGATTGATATGAGAAAGGTAAGCCAATTGTTAGACCTACATTGTTATGTGGGAATGAATGTTTGACTGCCAAAGTTCAACATATCCACAAGACAAGTGTTGCTGAGATGTGCTTGCTAAGATGGATGTGCGGTCATATAAGATTAGCACACATCGAGAATAAAATGAGGCAAGGGCGCTTGAGATGGTTTGGTCATGTCCTGTGTCTACCTTCAGATGCACTAGTCTGTACATGCAAAACCATGGTGAGTGAAGGTGTTAAAAGGGGACAAGGTAGGCCTAAAATCACATGAAGGAAGTAGTCTCGAAACACCTCAAATCATTTGGAGTCCATGGAAACCTAGCCTAAAGGTAGAGTTTAATGGAGGAAAAAGACCTATAATAGGTGATACCTATTAGCTGGGACTATGCCTTAGTCACATTAGTTTTTTAGGAGTCTTTTAGTCATATCTGAGATTTATACGCCAGTGGAATAATATAGAAAACTTTGTTATTGTTATCATTATTATTATTGTCATTATTATTATTATTATTATATGGGTCTCATGGTCGGTGAAGATTCATATAGGCGACCTTGAGTTGCTTGAGCTTAGTCGTAGTAGTTGTTATTGGTTGGCATGGGACATTTCAAATATGTAATCTTGGTCTGATTTGTATTGATTGAGTTGTTCCTATCTGGGATTTTGTATTTTCCCAATCAGTCAGTTACTTCACTTTAATTTCAAACTGTCATATGAATCCTCTGTGTTAGGAATCTCTAAATCTAGATTTTGTATTTTGTGTCCTGCAAATTTTTTCAATGAACTTTAAAGATAAATTGCTTATAGTATTGTAGATATCCGGAAAATGTACGTATGTACATGAGTACAAGTGTGATTTTTTATAAAAATACATGGATAAATAGACTGCATAAAAGGTGACACCTCTTTATATTTTGGAGAGTAATTCAATGTGTTGAAACACTTCTTGATTGGTGAAAGCCAGGTGAATTTGGAGAATTTAGATGTTTGAACTCGTTTAATGTGCACATATCGTGAGATGCTCCAACTGGATGGGAGTATCTTATTTCAAAACAATGAACAGAATATGTAACCTTAATTTTTAAAACTGTTCCCTGTTAGTTTTTAATTTCTGTTCTCCTGTCCCTTTTCTGGGTCCTTTTTCTTTGGGGG
>ML322726.1:75995-118118 GCA_005239505.1 Nicotiana paniculata
GGAGATGGGAATGTACAGATGCATGCCAAGCACGTTTACACTGAGAAAATTGGTGGTGCTTACATTCTCCTCCACCTGGCAGTGTAGCCGTTACAATGCTTTCTTCTCTTTTGGGCGGCTATTTTTGTGTATGATCTCTGCTCTAACAAATCATAATATGTTTTTTCTCATCATTTTCCAGAGCAACTGGGGACGCGGAGGAACCTGATCGTATTTTTGTTGGTGGATTGCCATACCTTTTTACTGAAGTGCAGATAAAAGAACTACTGGAGTCTTTTGGGTACAAAAATCTTATTAGATGGCAATTGTCACTAAGTTTCAGAATATTATGTCTGGAGCTCTGATATATTGAATTTGTCTATTGTAGACCTTTGCGCAGATTTGAGGTGGTGAAGGATAGAGAGACAGGAAACTCTAAAGGTTATGGTTTCTGCACATATCAGGTAATTAAGCTGATATCTAAGTTCATTCTTGTCTTATACTTTTGGGATGCAGAAAATGTTCCATGACTTCCATCTCTTTCCCTTTCCAAATTCCTTTTTCGAGCCGATTAATTAACTATTTTTCTTCTGTGGATCTTCATTTTTGCTTAATAATTATCTTCTGTAATTTGATTATTTACTCGTTATCCTTCAATTAATGTAATCCATGCCCTTTACAGTTTACACTGAATGTTTGCTATATTGAAGTCTTGGCTTTATAGTTTATCCGCATTTCAGGATCCATTTTTTGTTCTTGTAGTAGCAGGATTGCATACTCTTCTCTCAGTTACTTGATCCTATGGTTTGAGATTGAGAGCTTGCTGGTTGATGTCTTGGGTTTATAGTTTTTCCTTTCAGGCTCAAATATGTTTTCTTTTGTTGGTACTTCAAAGCAATTGCTTAATACTGCACCAAGCATTGTCGATATACGACAAGGGAGCATAGAGTACCACTAAAAACCAACCTAATACTGGATCACCTACTTTATCTAGACACACAATAAAGAGAATAACCTTGAATCCTGTGCGTCTCTATATGGATTTTTCACTTCTTCCTACTTTCCATAGTCCATTTAGCGCAAGTGAATTATCTTAATAAACAATTTCCCACCAGCAAACTTCTGCTTCTTATCAGCTAATGTGATATACTCAGTTTCTCAATCGTCAGTATAACTTCCTCTGCAGCTGCCTCCATTTCAGTTCCACATTATGGGCTCTCATAGATACCTGTGCTGATCCTACAGCCCAACTCAGCTTCTTCACTGCAGCATATTAGCCATTTGCAGATAATTTACCTAATCTCTCTCCATTGTTCCTATGCTAATTATTTTCCTTATGCCTCTGTCATAATTCACTGAAGATGTCAATCTCGTTAGTTACAAATGAAGTCCTTCCAATGTATTTAGATTTCCAAGCATAGGTGGATTTTTGCAGTTCTCCTTGCCAGTACTTCTCTCCGTCCAGCCTCTTCCTATTTTGATAAGCAGGGATAAGGTTTCATCCTCCTGCCAGTTAAGTGAAATGCTAAAAAAATACCAAATTTCCAGATGTTTCACTGAGTCCACACTGAATTGTCCTCTGTTTCTTCTAGATGTCGGCTTTTCACCTCCTTTGGATGAAATTCCCATTGCTTCTTGATAATGCTGAAGAAGGTTTTACCTTATATTGGGTAGCTAACCAACTATTACTTGTTTCAGGATCCATTAGTTACAGACATTGCTTGTGCTGCGTTAAACGGCTTAAAGATGGGTGACAAGACACTGACGGTTCGACGTGCTACCTCTAGGTATGTTTTCATCCGGTGTTTAGGAAATCCAATGACTGAAGACTGGAAATTTGTGAGGCATGCAATATTTCTTTTGGAATTTTTTCTAAATCCTGTATCACCTCTGTGTTTGTGTTTTAGTTGGATGGATTCATCATGGCTTCTTTGTCGTACCTCTAATTCTGTTTAGTACCAAAAGCATGTTCTCATCATTATGATAACAGATTAAATTTTCTAAATTGAACTCTTCTGATTGTTTACGTTTGGTTTTGGTGTCATCATCCATATCAACATTGTATATTAACAGATTATGTTTTCGAGGTTCATGTACAGAGGTGACCTTCCTCTGAGAAGATAACAGAAGTACATTATGCGACCCAAGAAACGTGTGGTTCCTTGGGAACAGTGTAGCTACTGATTCAGAGTCAGAGTACTGAGTGGGTTGAATTGTTCAATAATCAGTCATTTGCTTTCAGAAACAAGTGTCTTGCATGCTTGCTTCGTTGGCTCAAAAAGTAGAACTTTTAAACTGCCTTGAGTTTGACTTATGTTCAAGCAGAAGAGTTTACTTCTGAATGATGATTAACTTCCTTCCATACATGGTCTATGCCTTCCATATGTTATATTGTTGAAGGGGACTGGGAATTCATGGCATGTCTTTCATGTTTTGTTGCTGGGAACCCACTTGTGATTAGGAAAGGGCTATTCTATTATTAACTGCTCGATGGTAATTTTACTATATTCTTTTATATGACTTTTTCAAATCATGTTTAACAGCAGTGGGCAGGTGAAATCAGAACAGGAGTGTATATTAGCTCAGGCAAGGCAACATATAGCTATGCAGGTTGAATGTTATCTACAGTATTAACTTATTATTCTAAATACTCTTCTGAGCCTTGGAGCATCAATAAAGTCGTCTCCATGTGAGTTAGAGGTCATGGGTTCGAGCCGTGGAAGTAGCCACTACTGCGTGTATTAGGGTAGGATATCTACATCACACCCCTTGAGTGCGGCCCTTCCCCCGGACCTTGCGTGAATGTGGGATGCTTTGTGCACCAGGCTGCCCTTCTATTCTAAATACTCCTCTGACCCAAATGCTTCAACATTTTTCACTTCCCGAGTTTCGAGCTCAGTGAACTTTGATTAATAGTTTGATATCAGCAAATTGCAATTTGTAGAACTTCTGGTGAAATTTCTGAATGTCTAAATTTTAATTCGATCTAATAAATGAAACTGATCCAATCTAACTCTTAAAATTGGTCATATAAGTGGTTGGGACAGAGTGAGCATTTTTCTCGACTTCTAATCGCTTATGGACTATGCCGTTTGCTTGCAGAAAATGGCTTTTGAAGCTGGTGGTATGACTGTTCCTGGTACCGAGATAGGGCCTGTTGTGACTGCTGAGATTCCATCCAAGGTGTTATGCTTAACTGAGGTATTTACACGTCTTAGAGATAAGGATATTCGTTATATAGCTTATGTTTAAAGGTAATGATAAAAATATCGAAGTAATTCTAATAGGTTATCTTCTTCTGGATGTATTGAAGGTAATTACCCCTCAAGAATTGTTTGATGACGTAGAGTATGGAGAAATTTTGGAAGACATGAAAGAAGAAGGCCGGAAATTTGGTGACTACAACTTCTCATTCATTAACATATCTTTTGTTCTCTTTTTTTTGTTGCTTTAGAATACAGTCAGACCTCTCTATAACAACTTCCTTGTATAACAACACTTCACTATAAAAGCCAAGCTTTTCCGGAACCAATTTTCATGTTATGTTATAATATATGCTCTCTATAATAGCACTTCGCTATAACATCCAAAAATATTCGGAACAAACGAGGCTGTTATAGGGAGGTTTGACTGTATGTTGTTTATGTTTCAATCGGCTTGCCGTATTCACATAGAAAAATTTTCTATTAAGAGAAGATGGTTGGACAAGAGCCACTTTCAGATTGATTAAAATTGGACTATTTTAAATAACTGCAACAGTACACAGGGAGTTGCTTGCCTGTGGACTCTTCTTTTTGATACCTAGGAAACAACAAAAAGTTGTCGTATGATGGTTGATGCCTTGTCTCCATAATTGAATGAAGAAGAAAGTTTAAGATCTGAATGAAGAAGAAATTAAAAGAAAAAGATATCTATACTAGAAGAGGGCTATTTTTTTGGTTTTTTGCTCATTTACAGCACTACCTTTGTGCTGTTTATGACTACAATTATTGCCACTTCAAAAAAACAAAACAAAAAAGAGATATTCTGTTCTATGAGAAGTTCTTGCTACTAAAACTTCTTTGAATAGATGATAAAAGATTCAACTGATTAAAATTCCTAATGTATTGTATATTTTTTATCTTGAGTTTTCCCTCTCACATGTGCCCTTCAATTTGTAGGATTAAGTATTGCTGAGTCATTAACGGATTTTGTTTGGCTGAATTATAGGTGACTTGATTGATGTTGTTATACCTCGGCCAGAACTTGATCATCAAATTATCGAAGGTCATGGGAAGGTAATAATGTTGTCATTTTTGTGTCCAAGCTTTAGGAATCGACTCAATGTTATTTCTAGCATTTCTCGTGTCTTTGCTTTGTGCTCTACAAATACTTCATATTGTTGTACAACCGAGCTATAAAACCTGTAAAAGTTTGCTGCCATGAAAAGCAGAAAAGCCCTAGGTCATTTCCTGGTTGAAAATGGGAAAATACGGTGTCCTGTTACTTGTAGTCGGCCCTTCTTTTCTTCTGTACTTGTTCGGTTCTAGATCTGAGATAATCGTCATAGAATTTCTACTTACCTTACTCAATATGTGAAGGAGGATGCATAAGCATGTTTTAGGCTTTCTTTCTTCTTCTCTCCTACAGATATTGGTAAATGTAGGTAGTGTAGACTCTGAAAATGTTGAAAGTATGTGTTTGTGTTTTTCGCTGCACGCTCGTTATTTAATCCTCATTAAGCACACAATGTAGCATTATCGTCGGGGATAGCTCTACGTGTATGTGGTATCTTGAAAGTTCACCAGATATGGGTGCTAGCCATTAAAGCAATTGTCGAGGATAACAAAGTGCAATTATAAGAGGCTGTCGATCTTGAATTTCATTCTCATTGTTTCACTTGGGTGTTTGTGTTCCAAATTGCAGGTATTTCTCGAGTACTCGGACATTACTGGTTGTAGCAACGCAAAGGCTGCACTTGGTGGCAGGAAATTTGGAGGAAATACAGTTATTGCGATTTATTATCCTGAAGATAAATACTATGACAAGGATTACGCCGCTTAGGTTTCTGAAAATTTTCCATGTTAATAGTCTTGTATATGTTTAGTGCTTGTAATTGTCAGTTTGCTGCAGTCAGGGCTGTTCGATAAGGGTCAATTAGGATAATTTTCACTTCCCCGTTCAAACTACTGACATGACTTTTTCAATGCTGTTTAAGCTATTTACAATTTCCAGCACCTTGTAATGCTGTGTATTAAGGGGTAGTTAGGCAACAAAATAGATAAAATGACTTTTCTTTTGGAATGGATTGACTACAAATATGAACTTTGCGCATATGGCAATTAAGTTTTTATAATTTCAATATACCTTTCTTAGAGTTGCTAAATTTGACGTTAAGAAAAAATTACTTTAAAATATGTTTACTTCCTAATGTTAAAAGTTGTCAATTGACAGTATCAGGTTCAGTAGTAAGTTCTATTGGCTTAAACTCATGTAACTAAACCTTGTAGATCGTTTTAGCATATTCAATCATCATATATCACATCATAGATTGGTGCATATAGGTGTTAATAAATGATCAATCTTTTTTTGTCATTTTCTCTTCTTTTATCTTTGGCGAAATGACTTCCTGGCCACTTAAACTTACATGGCTTTTGAAAGCTGATACACCAACTTACAACTTTCCCATTTGAACACTTGAACTAGTGAAATCCATAACTAATAAACACGTTTGACCGTCGACCCATCCCATGTGGCATCAGTTGGTCCTAGTCCCTAGTCATTTATGTGCGTGAGTCTCATGACTTTTAGGAGTGTGAGAACCCTTTCTCAACGCCCAACGGTAAAAAAATGGAGCCTATTTAAGTGGGTTCTTATTCCTTTAATTGCCCTAACACATTATCCCTCTATTATATAGCATTGGTAGCATTTGAAGCTTCATTCCTTCCTATTTCTTAAAATCTGAAGTTTTATTTAATTTGTTTTTTCTTTTTTCCAGACTGTGAGAATGATTCAAATGTCCTGTATTTTGTCATTGTGGAGTTGAAGCTCATATTTGCATCACTTAGAAGCCAACAAATCCAACAAATCCAGGAAGAAGGTTTTATGGGTGCTCAAACTATGGTCAAGTCAATTCTTATAATTTTTTTGGGTGGTTTGACCCACCTCTTCTAGATCACTATAAATAAGTGATTTCAGGGTTGTTATCAAGAATTAGAGAGAGAGATCGACTACAGCGTAGGAAGAGAATCATTGTAACCTTAGTTGCTGTATTAGCAATAATAATTGTAATTTTCATCTTAGTCTAGTTAGAACTAATCAATGTCTTCATAACCCTATGTATAATGCTAATGACAAAATGAAGTATTTTTCCTGGAATGAAAAGCAGTTGTGACATAACACAAGCAGACATATATAAACAACCAAGTTCCATCAGCCTTCTTGGTTGACAATAGCACTGAATTTCTGTCTAGCAACAGAAATAGTTTAAGCAAACAAAAAAAGTTCTGCAACTAACAGTTAACCTACATTATAAGTTCTGCCCTAACACACTTAGATATAAAGTTCTGCAACTAACAGACTTAACACAAGTTCATTCACAAAAATTAACAGAAACCATATGAACATTCAGTCATCTTCAAGGTTGAGATTGGTTGATGTTTTGCTGAGATTGGCTTGGACATCGAGACTGGCTTGGCTGAGATGAAGAATGGACTTGAGGTTGGCTAAGGCTTGCTTGAGTTTGTCTTTTCCTCAACTGTTGTTGAAGTTGCCTTTGTGTTATAGCATTTCTTCCTTGCCACCTTAGTCCAGGTGCATTATATCCAAGATCAATATTGGTCTGCCCAGCATCCACTACTTTTGTAGGAGCAGAATGTACCCTATCTCTTGAGCCACACTGCAATCATCATGCCAAATTTCCACACAAACAACTAATATCTAAATAATAATTCAAAATTCAGTATTTCTTGATTAATCTTACCCTTCTATCACTGTTCCTGAATCACCAAACAGAATACCAAATCCAGTAGTTCTTGGTCTTCCTCGAAGTCCACTAGCTCTTGGCCTTCCTCTAACACTAGATATAATATCCTCAGAAGTCCTTGATCTCATACTCCCAGTATCCTGATTCAAGATAGAATACTATCTAGTAATTTAAAGGTAGAATGCTAATAAAGATTAACTAAACTAAAAAGTGAATACTTACATATGCACTTGCAACATCTGATGGTTGGGTATTTGTGGTCCAGGTAGTTCCAGAATCACTGACAGGAACTGATTATTGAGTTGTTGTTTGAGCAGACTGTGATGGTTGAGTAGCAGAATCACCTGTTGTTCCAGATCCTTGTTCTTTCTGAAATTTCCAAAAAAAAAAAATGAGTTATAGATAAAATGAGTAATTAAATTTGTGAAATAGAATGCATTACCAAGATAGAACACCCCTTCTTGTTATGGCTCTATTGTCTTGTAATGAGAGCAGGTCATTGGTGTCCCTTTCCTTGATCTCTTACCAAACTTCTTTTTTGGTTCATCTTGAGCCTTTTTTCTATTTTTCTTAGGTCTACCAGGCATCTTGGTAACTACAGGAGGCTCAACAGCTGCATTTTGTGTTGATGGCCACATCTCCATGTTGGTCACTGGTTGTATGTAACAACTAAAAGCCTTCAGGTATGTTTCTTTCATGTACCAGTGAACAACATAGTCAGCAGGCTCAAATTTCTTAAAGAACATTGCACATATTGCATGGGAGCATGGTATTCCTTTGAGCTGCCATGATCTTCATGTGCATGTATTGTTGGAGAAGTCAACAATATGCTTGTAAACCCCATGTTTTATCTCATACCCAATGTCCCCATTCCATTTCAGTTCATGCTTAACTGCATATTGAGATTGTTCCTCTATATACCCCATTGCCATAGGAGATACATCAGAAATCCACCTTATAGCAAACTCTCTCATGCCAGTCATCCTCTCCATCACCTTCACTCTAATCTCTTCTAACATGGTTATGATAGACTTGTGCCTAGCAGACAAGATCCAATTGTTAAAGGTCTCACACATGTTGTTCTCCACAGAATCACTTTTACTCCAATCTTTGAAGAATGCTCTACACCAACTTTGTTTTGGGTATCTCAGTAGATCCTCAATGATCTTACTATCACCTAATTCTGCCAATTCATCCAACTTAGCCTTCAGATATGCTTCAAAGGAAGCCCTTGCACATGCCCAGAACTTCTTCCTTCTTTCCTCTCCTTTCCACTTTTGTTTCCAGTTGCTCCATATGTGTCTTGCACACATTTTGTGTTCAGCATTTGGCAACAACTCAGAAACATATGCAACAAGTCCCTTAAGCAACAAGAGAAACAGTTAGAATAACAGATACATAAACAAAAACATGCACCTAAAAAATCATGACCATGTGTGCTTTGTCTCCTTTTCAACCACTGCCCAGGCAACAGGGTCATTTGGTTGTTACCATCTTTACTAATGCATGATAGTAGCTCACCCTTAAACACACCCTTCATAAATGCTCCATCAAAGCCAATAACATTGCTACAGCCTTCCAACCAACATACTTTGCAAGCATGTAGACAAATATAGATAGCCACAAAAACCTCTTTACTAGGTATTGTCTCCTTTAAAGTCTTCACAACAACAGTGCTGCCAGGATTTGTAGACCTCAACATGTCAGCATAATCATATATTCTAGCAAACTCCTGCTTGTAATCACCAAGATACTGACCCATGACCTGATGTTTAGCCCTGGCAAATATAGATTTTCTCACATACACACCATACTTTATCCTAATCAAATCCTGTAACTGCCTAAGCTTTATGTCAGGTTGGTTGATAATTTTATCCTTGAAATGTTTAGCTACCCATGCTGTATTAGCCATCTTGTTTCTGGTTGCTCTAAAACACTTATCAGCAGGATAGTAGCTACTAACAATAAAATTTCCCGTGTGTCCCTCCAAACTTCCCAAAATATTCCATCTACATCTTGTTGAGTTCACGCATTTTGCCCTAACCCTATTTTCTCATTAGGCTCAACTTAATTTGAACTCTTCTTTGAACAACATAATCTTGCAAAGCAGATCTGAACTGCTTCACACTTTCAAACACCATTTCCAACTGGAAACAAATTTTTTCACAAGCAGGATCAAAGTATACTCTGTTGTTGTATCTTCTTGGTTGGGGGTTATGCACCCCATCTTCTTCAACTTCATCATCCTCACTACCTGTGCAGATATTGCTCATCCCCTCCTAACTTTCCAGCATATTTGGGCTGCTTATCTTTATACATGTCTTCAAAACCAGGGTCTATACCTACAAGTCCACTAGGTATCTCATCAGTATTAACTTCATTAGATCTTAGTTTACTAATCTTTGAATTCACTTTAACTTGTCTAGCATCAACTACTTCAGGTTCTAGGTCACTTGTTTCCCCATTATATCCTCATCAGAACCATATAATGACTCATCTGTATCATCATAATCAGAAATAGTCTCATAATACTTATCCTCACTCTCAGTACTTACCTCATCACCCTCAGCATCACCCTCAACATCACCCTCAGAATCAGTAGCTAATGAAAGCTATAGAACTCACCTTCATCTTCACTAGAGTCTTCTGTATCAGAATCAGTTACATCAGCCCTCTTTTTACCCTTCCCATGAGTGTTATCACCCCTATTAATATCATTGTTAGGTGATTGAGTTACCCTAGAATTAGTAGGTGAGTTTGTTGCCCTAGCATTAGCATCACTTGTTTGCCCATGTGGCCTTTCATTAAAGCCAGATGGCTGAACATCAGTGGGCTCCACATTTAAACCACCACAACTTAACATTTCATCTAGGTCTAAATCAACACATGGTGTATTAATTGTGTGACACATATACACATAAATAAAATCCCCATCGTTGAGGTCTTTACACAAAGCTAACATCATCAACATCATATTTCAGAAATATAAATTCTCCTTTTTGGTTAATTTTACATGCATATTTATCTACTGTTAAGTACCCCATATCCTTAGCCCAATCATGAAATTGTAATATATGCAATTCATCAATGTCAGCTTGAAGAACAACTGGCCAAGTTTGTCCATGTACATACCTCATACACGGGTCAGNAAAAACCCCTAAAATAAAGTGAATGCGGACAAAAGCCCTAATTTTTAAACCCCAAATGCCATATCACTCATGAAAAAAACAAAACCCCAAAAATAAAGTGTATATCCGATTGCTTTCCCCGAAATCCCTAATATAAAATCCCCCAATTTGAGCATGCGGACAAAAGCCCTAGTTTTTAAACCCCAAAGGCCAGATCAGTCTTGAAAAAAACAAAACCCTTAAAATATAGTGAACATTCGACTGTTTTCCCAAAACCCTAATACTAAATCCTAAAATAACAGATGATGCATGCAAACAAAAATAGCTTTGAAAATCAAATATTACCCACATTTTTTCATAATAAATTAGACGAAAAAAACAAAAAACAACATCAAAAGAAACAAACTAACCTTCAAGGGCTAATACATGACTGGAATCGAAACCTCTGACCAAACAAGACTCGAACAACTTTTGAATAAATATGAGGGGACCCCAATCAGTTGGTTTTGGAGTGATTTTGATTAATTTGTGAAGTGGATGACTGATTATGAAGTCACTACTAACCTAGGTTTAAGATGAGAAGTTTGGTTAGAGAGAGAAAGGTAAACGAAAGAATGGGGATTAGGTTAGGTGTACTGATTAAAAAGAGGGGGGGGGGACCCCAATCGATGGGGGTTTATTTTCCCGCCTCTGACGTGTAATGTTGCGATTGGCTCAGTGCTGACTGGGCGGACACGTTATCTGACTGGATGGACACGTTAGCAGATGTGTAATACACGCGCGGATGGCCAAGGATAAAATGTGTTTATTAGTTATGGGTTTCACAAATTTGAATGTTTAAATGGGAAAGTTGTAAGTTGGTGTATCGGTTTTAAAAAGCACTACAAATTTAAGTGGCCAGGATGCCATTTCGCCATAATCTTTTGTGTGCTACTTGCACCTTGTGTTACATATGATCATTTTTAATTTTATTAAAACTTTATATAATTGTGCATCCATATAAATATCTGTAATTCTACCATACTTATATTGTAGTTTGTTAAGTTTTAGAGGCACAATATTTTCTATGTAAAAAAAGTAAGCTATAACGATGAGCAAGTGAAAATGACAAGCACAAAGATTAAGCCGAATTTGCAGCTGGAGACTGATCTTTGTGTGATACTGTTGAACCAATTATTTAATATTAATAGATGCCAAATTAAATTCGTTTTAATAAATTTCTTTATCTCCTTCCATTTGAGACAATAATTAAAAAAAACTACTAGTATATAAAAAGAGTAAGACAAAATAAAAGTAAATTCAACAACGTGTCAGAACTCAGAATGGACACATAGTAAAGTTTTATCCAGTGGGACCCAAAAATGAGGATTCGCTGACTAGGATATGTGTCACTCTCAATTCTTGGATATGGTTATAGATAAGCTTGACCAATTCTCCTATTCCTCGAAAATTAAATTCACTCTCTTTCACCAATAATCATTTTTTTCCGTTTCTGGAAATACTCTAACAACCCTTTTACTATATTATATTCACCTCAAATTAAACAAAAGAAAAAAAATAAAAATTTCTTTTTATCCAAGAACTCATAGGCACTAATCCACAAACACAACCAATGGCATCACTTGATTTCATAAGATTAACATAACTTTAGATGTTATCAACCCCAAATTAAGAGAGAAAAATAAAAGATTTTTTATTATAATCCAAGAATTGTTAGGTAGTAAATCCTTAAAAATAGCCAGTGTCCCATTTGTCTTAGATTAAAAGACAAAAAGAACAAATTTTGTTAATCCTCAAAAAATAATCAATGGTCCCACTTATCCATTTCATAGAATAACAATAACTTTCTCCCCCATCTCAAGATTATTAATGGATAATGTTGACACCTTTGTCTCCTCCAACCCCCTTACCTATAAATACTCATCAAACCACTAATAAAATATATCATCTTTGTGTGCTTTCTCAATACCATTTGCTTTTATTCTTGATTTTATTTGAGCAACAAGAAAGAAAATAAAAAGAATGTTGGCAATTTTCAAGAAAAGTGTGGTTAATCCACCAAAGGAACTGCTGAGTCCAGCCTCTTTGCAAATATCAAACAAGGCTGCATCCCCTGAAGAGACAATGAAGAATTTCTTAGCTTCAAATTCCAACGATGGATTTTCCATTGGATTCATGGATAAGGCATTCTTGGCCTATTCCAAACCTCCACCTTCATCAAATCCTCAACAAAGGTATTACATTCCTTCTTGAGATGTGGCTGTATTAGTTATAAGATGATCATAAAGATTTAATTTTTTTCACTAGTCATTAGAAAATCATTAAGTGGGGTGTTACATGTATGGCTTTTTGTTGTTGAATTTCCCAAAATTTGTCATTTTGCAGCTTCTTATTGGTAATAATGTGACAAAGGTGTAAACTTTTTTATTTTTCCAGGTTGTTCTGTGGGTTGAATGACATATACTGCATATTCTTGGGAAGTTTGAACAATTTATGGGCACTAAACAAGCAGTATGGGCTATCAAAAGGAGCCAATGAGGCAATGCTTGTGAGTGAAGCATATCGAACACTACGGGACAGAGGTCCATTCCCTGCTCATGAGGTCCTCAAGGGTCTTGAGGGAAGCTTTGGCTTTGTGATCTATGATCACAAAGCCGGTAATGTCTTTGTTGCCCTTGTAAGTTCTTCTCTAATTCTAAATTTTATGTATAATGGGTCTGTTTGCGCGTACCTCCGTTATTTCGATTTCGATTTGTCCCCCAAGGCTTAGGTAGATAGTAATAAATTACCAAGTATTTTTTGTCTTTACTCGAATTTGAACTCTGGTCTCCCATGATTTTCATCCAACTTCATTGATTGTTAGGCCACACAAACATACATTATGCATCTAAAGAAAGTGGATATATTTTCTATAAATGCATGTAAACACTAGCTTCTTAAGTGATTAGAGATGGGATGATTGGTGGTGATATTAATCTTGGAAAGGAAGCAAGTACAAAAGATAAATTCATTTTATTCTGTTAAGATATAATTGTACTTTTTTTCCTCCTTTTCTTTAACTCAATATCATGAATGGTGTCTTTGTATAGGGTGCTGATGAAACAATGAAGCTGTTCTGGGGAATAGCATCTGATGGATCTGTCATGATCTCTGATAATGTGGATCATATCAAAGCAAGTTGTCTCAAATCATTTGCTCCCTTCCCAACTGGTATGTAGTTCATATTTAGAACATATTTAAAGACAATGGCTTTATTCTTTTACAAGTGTTGCGTAGAGGTAGAAGCCCGACTACGGGTTCGGCCGAACCCAATAGTTTTTGTTCAAACAGTATATTTGTGTTAAGAAATTTATTAAATATCTATAAATATTAAATTTAGAACCGAGTTATTAGCATTTGAATTCATCGTTCTAAATTTAATCCCGAACCCACAAAGTTAAAATCTTGGCTCCGTCTCTCCGACAAGACTGAAAATTTCTCTTTTTAAATGAGAAAGCACATGAGTTGTCCAAACAAAATTTGATTTTTGATGGGATGGACTTTTTTGGCAGGGTGCATGTACCACAGTGAAAGTGGATTAAAGAGCTTTGAGCATCCAAGTTACAAGATGAAACCAATGCCAAGAGTAGATAGTGAAGGATCCATGTGTGGAGCTTACTTCAAAGTTGATGTCTACTCAAAGGTGAATAGCATGCCAAGAGTTGGAAGTTCTGCCAACTGGGCTACTTGGGGCCAGCAGACTTAGATTATCTCATTTTAACTAACTACTATATAAAGAAGAAAGAAGAGAAGTACTTTGTCTTTGTCTTCATTCCTGTTGTTATTTTCTGATTTCCCATTGTATTTTTCAATAAGCTTCCTGCATCTTCTATAAGGGCCTCAACTTTGTAAATTTCACTTGAGGTTCCAACATGAGAAGATTGTTGTGTTTCCCTTTATGTGATGTTTTTTCAGTTTTAAGTGTTCAAATAGTAATGAGCAATTAGCACATATTTTATGTTGTTTGTAATAACAATCAAGATGCAATGACCATGACCATGTAGTTATTTCCTTCACCATATTTGTGCTAAACCTGTTTTAATTTATGTGTATATTAGCCCCACCCTCAAACCATTTCAGACACCTATAAAATAAAACTATCAAGAGATATATAGATGACTAGTCACTAACATGAGTGAACAATTTGAATTTGAAGCTTACAAGGGAGGATGCACAAAGAGCAGAACAGGTCATCTTATCTATGTCACCAGATGAGTTGGAAAGAATGGTGAGATGGGCAGCAAGGATTCAAACAGGGATACAACTTCTCAAGATTACCAAAGATTTTGTCTTGGAATATCCCGGCATGAGCTTGGCTATTTTTGTGCCCATTTTAGCAGTATTCCTTCATCTGCTTGGCTACATCTGAGATTCTTCTCTCATTTTTTTGGGGACATGTTACCAAAATTCATTATTTTTTATCAGTAAATAAAATTCTATTTAGAAACAGCACAAAGATAGTGCTGGTGGGATATGTACAATATAGCATTTCAAGAAACTCATACTCCTTAACTACTCTTGAAGAGATCTATTAGTTTCAGCATCATAAAACATTTTATTTTTACATCAAAAATCTAGACCATAGTTTGCTTTCAAAACATCTTTGGTTTCTTTCATTCTAAATCATCTACCAGACACAAGTTTTGTGATAGTGTCTAACATCACCTTCGAACTGTTACTTTTTTTGCTTCAAAACCCTCTAACCTGATTAATCCGGACTCGTGCTGGTAGGCCTACTAAGGGAGAAATTCTCCCCACCAAGAAGTCTTCAATTCCCATATCTGAACTGTTACCAAGTCCATGCAGTAATAGCTCTTTATCAATCTTAGGCATGACCTTTCAAGTAAAGAATCATTTCATAAATGTAGTGCAACTAAATAGAGCAGAACAGATGATCTGTATCTTCCGGATTTCTACATGTGAATCAGTACTTGTTAGTCTAGGGTACCTTTACATTCCAAGTACTTAACGAGAATATCAGCTTCCTTTACATGATATTGCAATCTTCAAGTCAATCACTTGTTTCAATAGCCTCTGCAAGAGAACATGTAGCTATTGAGAAAAGATTCTGGAACATCAAAGCTACACTACATTGAAGAGAATTAAAAAAAAAGAATATGTAGGTAATATAAATGTGATAACTTGTTCCTAGATATTATTGCTAACTTACCATTTATGATGTGAGAGTTGTGAATCTTCATATCGAGTCCATTTTCCATATACTGTTGTTGTTCTTGCTTGGCAGAATCATTAGCTGATGATCCACATCCATACAACTCAATCAGTTCCAAAGTTGGTATATCACCAATACCAACAGGGATCTCGATTAGATTCCCAATACATTATATCTGTTTTACCAAGAAGCAAGAATTTCATCTTAGGGAAAAAACATTTCATTTGTTTCCCATTTTGCTCCTTCGAAAGAAAATTTCTTCAGTTTGAGCACTTGAAGTTCTGGTAATGAACTAAGAACTGATATTTCATCCAAGGGACGATGGCTCCCGCTCAAAGTTAAATTCTTGAGGGTTGATGGGAAAAAGTTCCAAAGTGTAACTTGATGAGTTGTATTCTGTTTTGATGTTTTAACAAACTTTTATGTGAAGGACCATTTTGAGGACTTAATGTATATAACATCACAAGCTATCTATGCCTCCAGGAATTTCGGATCATACAGTGCTGAATGAGGATGAACCAGCTAAGGGACCTGATCCCTTAGCGGACTCACAGAATAAAGTACACGCCAACTTGACAGCTGTAAAAAGCTGTGACAGAAAAGGTGACTGCCTGCTACTGTTCACGCTACAGTGTAGCAACAGTGCAACAGTCACTTCCTAGTGGTTGAGCCGTGTACCTTCAAGATTTTGGACATCCTTCTTGGAATGTGCAAGGTTTGGTAATATCTTGAAGCAAGACGAACAACATACTCACTTGAGCAATTACTAAGAATATTCGAGCATTAAGTGCTCTAAAGCATTAAAGACTCAAGGGCTTCAAGATCAAGAAGACAACTTCACTAAGACCCAACACGTGGTTATCAAGTAATGTTAATGTCCTTAGTTGAGTTGTAATCTTGCATCTTGTTTTTCATTATATCCTACTAAGCTTTGTAGAAGCAACTAGTTAGGAACTTTTTAACCTTTCATCTTCCAAACTTGTGTGTGACTAAAGCTAGTCATAAGCCAAAGTCTTTGTAACTAGGTTGTGACAAAGTAACTTGTAAGAAGTATTACATGTTAGAGTTTTGAAGTCTTTGTAAGAAAGTCATTACAAAGTGGCTTGTAATAGTTTAGATTACAAGTTAGTAAAGTTGAAATCCTACAAGTGTAGGTCGTGGTTGTTGTCCCCTTGAGTGGGATTTTTCCACGTAAAAATCCTTGGTCTTTTTACTCGTTTTTCTAGCACGTAGTTCTGTGGGAACTAGTACAGGACCTGGTCACTCTACTGGTTGGTGGACGCTAAGAAACCTTCAATTGGTATCAGAGCAGGTTCTTTCTAAAAGGTTAACACCTAGAAAGGATCTCAAATGGCTGCTCCACCAAATTTCGAGGAAGGACAATCAACCTACAGACCCCTAAGATTCAACGGCCAATACTACGGTTGGTGGAAAACAAGAATGCACGATTTTATCATGGCTGAAGAATCCGAGCTTTGGGACATTATTTGTGATGGCCTCATGTGCCATTAAAAAATCTTGGAGAAGCAGGTCCTCTAATACCAAAAACTAGAAAGGAGTACGATGAGGCAGATCGAAAAGTTGTGGAAAAGAACTTTCGCGCAAAGAAAATTTTTGTTTGTGGTATTGGGCCTGACGAATATAACAGGATCTCTTCATGTCAGTCAACTAAGTAAACCTGGGATGCCCTGCAGACGGCACACGAAGGAACAATACAAGTAAAGCAGTCCAAGATAGACATGCTCACTACAGAATATGAACTGTTCAAGATGACGGAAGATGAGTCCATACATGACATGCATACCAGGTTCACCTGTATCATCAATGAACTTCATTCTCTAGGTGAAGTTATTCCCAGAAACAAGCTCGTGCAAAAAATCTTAAGTGTTCTGCCAAGTTCTTGGGAAAGTAAGGTGAACGCTATCACGGAAGCAAAAGATCTGCAGACCTTAACTATGGATGAGTTGATAGGTAATCTGAGGACATATGAGATGAAGAAAAAGAAGGACATTGAAAGAAGAGAGCCTAAGAAGGAGAAGAACCTGGTTCTTCAGGCAGAAAAACATGAGTCAAGTGAAGAAGATCACGACATGGCCTATCTCACCAAAAGATTCCAAAAAATGGTGCGAATGAATGGTGGGAAACCTAGAAGAGGGAGCTCAAGCAAGCCCAGGAATCGTGATCTATGTCATAAATGTGGTAAACCTGGAAACTTCATCAAGGACTGCCCGCTCTTGAAACAGGACAGCTACAAATACAACACGGACAAGGTTGCAAAGAGAAACCAGGTTCCAGAAAAGAGATTCAGTAGAAAAAGTGCAGCTGACAATGTTGTGAAACAAGCTCTTGGTGCCTAGAGAGACTCATCCAGTGAATCAGAAGAGGAACCCGAAGCAGAGAATAGCTCCATGATGGCTCTTGAAGGCAAGGGTAATGAGTATGACTCGTTGTTTGCTCTCATGGCTCAATCCGACGAAGAAGATGATATCGATAAGGGATCGGTGAGGGAAAGCGGGCTACAGTGGATTATGGACAGTGGATGCTCAAAGCATATGACTAGAAATACCATGGATTTTCTCTCATTGAAGGCCCTGCAAGGAGGGGATGTGTCCTTTGGAAATGGGAAGAAGGGGTACATCCTAGGCGTAGGAAGAGTTGGAAGATCTCTGGAACACTCAATTGAAAATGTTTACTATGTGGATGGCTTGAAATATAGCCTCTTGAGTGTTTCACAAATTTGTGATAAAGGAAACAAGGTGGAATTCTTGTCAAAAACATGCACAGTTACTAGTTTAGTAACTGAAGAGGTGGTGCTGATAGCCAAGAGATACAAAAACATCTACGTTGCTGATTTCAAATCTCTGGAAGCAGGTGAGATGAACTGCCTAAAGGCAGTTGAAGATGATGCTGAGCTTTGGACAGAAGACTAGGACATGCCAGCTTCTCTCTGTTGAACAAGCTGATAAAGAAGGACCTGGTTCATGGTCTGCCAAATTCAAGGTTCAAGGACCACAAAGTATGTGATGCATGTGCAAGAGGGAAACATGTGAAATCATCTTTTAAACCAAAGAAAGATGCTAGCACATCCAGACCTCTTGAACTCATTCACATGGATCTATGTGGACCAATGAGAATTCCAAGTGGGGGTGGAAAGAAATACATCTTTGTGATTGTGGATGACTACTCTAGATTCACTTGGACATTATTCCTTCGCTCGAAATATGAAACATTTGAGGTATTTGTGGCCTTTGTCAAGAAAATTCAAGTGAAGATGAACATGAAAGTGGCATGCATCAGGTCTGATCATGGAACGGAGTTTGATAATGCAAGATTTGATGAATTTTGTAATGAAAATGGAATCACACACAATTTTTCAGCTCCAAGGACCCCCCCTAGCAAAATGGTGTTGTGGAACGAAAGAACAGGACTCTGGAGGACATGGCTCGAACAATGCTAATAGATAGTGGGATTGCAAAAAACTTCTGGGCTGAGGCAATCAATACTGCCTGCTACTTGGTGAACATGTGCATGATCAGGTCGTTCCTGAACAAGACCCCATATGAACTGCTCAATGGAAGAAAGCCCAAGGTGACCCATCTAAGGGCTTTTGGCTGCAAATGTTATGTTCTAAATAACGGGAAGGATCAACTGGGAAAGTTTGATGCCAAGAGTGATGAAGGAATTTTTCTGGGCTATTCCTCTCAAAGAAAGGGGTACAAAGTGTATAACAAAAGGACTCAATGCGTGGAGGAGAGTGTTCATGTCCTCTTCAATGAAACCCTCTTTTCAAACAAGGACAACAATGGTGATGATCAAGACAATGAACCACTCTTGGTTCCAGGGAAAATCTCTGATGTGTCTAATGGCAAGGCTGATATGATGAGTCAAGAAAAGGAGACAGTGGAAGGCAACTCAACCTCTTCCTCAGAACCTCAGGAGGAACCTGGTACTCCTATCTCTCCCACAGAAGCTGAGGAAAGAGTTGGAGATGCAGTGGAAAACACTCCTCAGGTTGCACATCAGGAGTCACAGGGAAGCCCAACTAACAGACCAAGCACTTACACTAATCAGTCTCAAGTTCCAAACTGGAAACACAAAAGCTCTCACCCTCTTGATAACATAATTACCCCGCTTGATTCCGGAATTCAAACCAGGTCAAAAACTAGAAACTCCCTAGATTTCTCAGCCTTCTTGTCCCGAATTGAACCCAAGAATATCAAGGAAGCCCTAAAGGATGCTGATTGAATCGTGACTATGCAAGAAGAACTTCATAATTTGAGAGAAACAAAGTGTGGCATCTAGTACCTCATCCCTCAAACAGAACCATCATAGGGACCAGGTGGGTGTTCAGGAACAAGCTGGATAAAAACGGGAAAACAACCAGGAACAAAGCAAGGCTGGTAGTCCAAGGCTACAATCAAGAAGAAGGGATTGATTATGATGAAACCTTCGCTCCAGTTGCTCGTATGGAAGCCATTCGAATTCTTATAGCCTTTGCATCTCATATGGAATTCACCTTGTTTCAAATGGATGTGAAAAGCGCATTCTTGAATGGTTATCTCAAGGAAGAAGTGTATATCAAGCAACCCCCTGGGTTTGAAAATCGTATCCACCCAGAACATGTATTCAAACTCGACAAGGCCTTGTATGGATTGAAGCAATCTCCCAGAGCTTGCTATGAGCGGTTGTCAAAGTTTCTTCTAGACAACGGGTTCACAAGAGGAAAGATAGACAACACTCTCTTCCTGAAGAAGCGAGGAAGGAACCTTCTCATTGTCCAGGTCTATGTCGATGATATTATCTTTGGAGCCACTGCAGACTCCTTGTGCAAGGAGTTTGCAACACTAATGGGTTAGTGAGTTCGAGATGAGCATGATGGGGGACCTGAACTTCTTTCTGGATCTCCAAGTCAAACAGTCTATCAATGGCACTTGCATCAGCCAGCAGAAATACATCAAGGAACTGCTCAAAAGGTTTGACATGGAGGATTCTAAGGTGATTGACACATCCATTGCAGTGGCTACCAAACTTGACATGGATGATGCCGGCACTCCTGTGAATCAAACCATGTATAGCGGGATCATTGGTTCACTTCTTTACCTCACAGCTAGCAGACCATATATAGTATTCAGTGTAGGACTATGTGTAAGATTTCAATCTAATCCCAAGGAGTCACATCTGAAAGCAGCTAAGAGGATTCTGCGCTACCTCAAAGGCACACAGGACCTGGTCCTTTACTATCCTTCAGGTGACAATTTTAATCTTATTAGTTATGCTGACGCTGACTATGCAGGTTATCTGATAGATAGGAAAAGCACTTCAGGGATGGCTCATTTTCTTGGTTCATGCTTAATCTCAGGGGGCACTAGAAAGCAGAACTCGGTGGTATTATCCACAACTGAAGTTGAATATGTTGCAGCTGCCTCCTGCTGTGCTTAACTGCTATGGATCAAACAACAATTGGAGGATTTTGGTGTTTTCATTGACAGCATTCCACTTCTATGTGACAACACAAGTGCACTCAATATGGCAAAAAATCATGTTCAACACAAAAGAACCAAGCTTATTGATGTGAGACATCACTTTCTTAGAGACAATGTTGAAAAGGGTCATATCAGCATGAAGTTTTGTTGCACAGAAGATCAAATTGCAGACTTCACCAAAGCACTTGGAAGAGAACACTTTGAGAAGAACATACCGGCTCTAGGCATGCTGAGACCCAATTAGGAGCCTGGTTCTCCTATGGCTTTGAATGTCTTGCTCAGGTTAAGAGGCTAAAGTGTTTTCCAAATAAAGTCTAACTCACTTCAATACCGTTGCAGGTAGGCACGCATGGTGATTACAGAATTTAATGAAGTGTCACTGTAGACCATGGAAGGACTGAGGTTTCTCTTTTCAAAATAAAACATGTATGGGACTTGGTTCCTATATGCCAGGTTAGTAGTTATATGTTTTCTCTCCCTCTTTCTCGAAAAGTAACTACATTAATTACTTCTGCCACTATTCTCTACCTCTCTCCACCTTTTCAGAGACACATCAATCACTTCGGTCCTTCCACCTTTCAACACCCTTACACATTTTCCAACTCTTCAAACCGTCACTTGGACCAGTTTCCCTTCTCCCTCTCTCTACANAGTTTCCCTTCTCCCTATCTCTACATAACTCCTCACTTCTCACCATTTCACTCATTCCCACTTCTCTGAACCCAAAATCTTCCTTCTCACCTACTTCCTTCCCTCCTTGCTCACTGTGATTAACAATGGCGTCTCAAGAGGAAATCGTCCCCTCCTCCATTGTTACCGACCTCAACATCACCCCTAATGAGGGCCAAGTTTCCTCATCATCCAAGGAAACCCTCTCTGCTCCTAAGTCATCTCAGGAAACCCTCTCTGCTCCCCTAGTACCAGAATCATCTCAGGAAAAATTAGTCCCTGAAGCTTCTTCTCCTCAATCAGAACCATCTCCATCCTTGCCAAAAGAACCAACCCCTACATTTGCCACTCCACCTCCATCTCCCTCTGTACCACTATCTGAGCCACTCATCCCTGAAACCTCTCCCATCTCTGAAGTCTCAGAGGAGATTCCGAGTCAGTATATTGACCCCTCATCTCTCATATCTCAAACCCCCATGGAATCCGCTGATCCACTGACAAAGAGGCAGCAGAAAACATTATTGTCCTATCTTCCGAAAAAACTCCTGAAAATCCTTGCACTCCTCCTGAGACTCAAGGAGCCTCTCTGTCTGCTCCTGAGGATGCTGGCACCATGGTCCCTTTTGAGTCCACTCAGCATGCGACTCCACCCTCAAAAACTAGTGAGGGACCCGGTTCACCATCCTCTCAGTCTCCAAAGGAGCAAATATTCTACACTCCTCCTCTCGAGTCTATTCCCCCTATCTATGCTCCTGTGGATGACGATGATGAAGATGATATGGTGCTCAGTGCACGATTTAAAGTGCGTCATGGGGTCAGCATTTCCGGTCCCTCTGTGAAGCGTCCCTCTACTAGACTCCAGAAGAAAGAGGATGTGGATCAGGATCTTGAAAAAAGCAAGAAGTGTAACAAGCCTAAAAGGAGGTGTCTGGTAAAGGATGGTTAGTTTGCAGTGGAAAAACATATTCCAGTGGTGGAGGTTGAAGAGGAACCTGCTGAGGAACCTAGTTCCTTAGTAAAAAGGAAAAAGGTTGTGACTAGGAAGAGTGTAAAGACGTCACCCTCGATGATTAAGGAGAAAGTGAAAAATAAAGATGTTGGAGAGGTTAGTGGACCTAAATCTGCCATTTCAAAGGAAATATCGACCAAAGGGTCAGGTAAACGTAAACGAGAAGAAGAAGCAGAACCAGCAAGGGAACCTGGTTCTGTGCAGGCTGCTACGTGGAAGGAAAATGTTAAGCTTTAAGCAGTGCTGCTGGGGCACACCATTGACCCTGACATCCTTGATATGCCAGGCATGAGTCAACTTATGGTTGTGCTTGAGTTTCAAAAATGGGACCATCTCTTGAATGTTAGTCGGGCCAAATGTTATGAGGATACTGTGAGAGAGTCCTATGGTACCTTCTTCTTCCCTGCTGAGTGCCATATGTGTGTGTTGGTAGAAGGGGTGGATATCGTGTTCAATGATGCTCTGCTGGGAATAATCCTAGGGGTCCCATCAGAGGGTTTTTCTTCAGTCGATCCAAAGAAAGATGCCTGCAGCAACACCTTTCGGAAAGTCATTGTCAAGCCTGGTTTTGTTCAGCAAGGGGACCGGGTACATAAGAAGGCTATGCTGCCTATCTACCAACTTCTCTTTGAGTTGGTAAACAAAGTTATTCTCCCCCGGGCAGAGAGACGATCTGTTGCATCCAAGGCTGACCTTATTCTTATGGAGGCACTTGACAACTTCACTCCGGTCAATCTACCAGCTCTTATGATCAATCACATGACCAAAGTTGTCTCCCTCAAGGATGGTAATCATGGTCTTCCCTATGGCTTCTTACTGACCAGGATCTTCAAGTACTTCCAAGTACCCCTCAGTAGTCCTCAGGTTGGAACCCGCAAACAGAGCTTCACCAAGATCACACTTGAGGAGTGTGAATGCATTGAGAAGGTAGAGGGCAGTAATTCTACAATCTCTCAGTTGATCACTACATTGAATGCTGCCCAGGACACGATCAGGAGGCTGAAAGCTCAAATAGCTCTTCTGGAAGTGTCAAGCCAGTCTGATAGGGGACCTAGTTCTTCGAGTTCCACTGATGCAGAAGTGTCCCGTCTGACCATGGGGAATGCAGAATTGAAACGTCAGGTTGAGAATCTGAAGGAAAGGCTTCTTCAGGAACAGTCCTCAGCAAATGCTCGTATGGACCTAGTCCTCCGCACTCTCACTGCCTCTACCTCTATTCCCTCCTCCTCTAGTTCTCCCTAGGATTCCTCTTTATGTGGTTGGTTGTGATTAATGTTGTTTCTTTTTGTTTTTCTGGGATTGGATAACATGTGACTGCTCCTACTTTGAAAAATCCAAATGAAGTCCTCTGCTTTCGAGCAGAGTCTTCTACAAATGTCTTTACGCTTTTGCTATAAATGAAATCAGTCCTTTTGTGTTCTATTTGTTGCCTTAATGACTTTTATTTTGTCTTCTATCATGATTGTGTGCACATAAGGGGCATGAGTTAACTTTAATGGACTTCCTTGATTTTTCTTGCCTGGATCTGACTTTTTATGATGCCAAAAGGGGGAAACTAAGGGGAATAATTGGAAACTCTGACCTGGTTGCGCAATGTTTAAGGTAATTGGAAAATCTGACCTGGTTGTGCAATGTTTAAGGGGGAAGCATATTGATAGGGGGAACTTGCTGAAAACCTGGTCACACATGTGCTACTCTATCACATTTACCTCCCAATTATAGAAGTTTGTCATCATCAAAAAGGGGGAAATTGATGAGTTGTATTATGTTTTGATGTTTTAACAAACTTTTATGTGAAGGACCATTTTGAGGACCTAATATATACAGCATCACAAGCTATCTATGCCTCCAGGAATTTCGGATCATACAGTGCTGAGTGAGGACGAACCAGCTAAGGGACCTAATCCCTTAGCGGACTCACAGAATAAAGTACACGCCAACTTGACAGCTGTAAAAAGCTGTGACAGAAAAGGTGACTGCCTGCTACTGTTCACGCTACAGTGTAGCAACAGTGCATCCGTCACTTCTTAGTGGTTGAGCCGTGTACCTTCAAGATTTTGGACATCCTTCTTGGAATGTGCAAGGTTTGGTAATATCTTGAAGCAAGAAGAACAACATACTCACTTGAGCAATTACTAAGAATATTCGAGCATTAAGTGCTCTCAAGCATTAAAGACTCAAGGGCTTCAAGAGCAAGAAGATAACTCCACTAAGACCCAACACGTGGTTATCAAGTAATGTTAATGTCCTTAGTTGAGTTGTAATCTTGCATCTTATTTTTCATTATATCCTACTAAGCTTTGTAGAAGCAACTAGTTAGGAACTTTTTAACCTTTCATCTTCCAAACTTGTGTGTGACTAAAGCTAGTCATGAGCCAAAGTCTTTGTAACTAGGTTGTGACAAAGTAGCTTGTAAGAAGTATTACAAGTTACAGTTTTGAAGCCTTTGTAAGAAATTCATTACAAAGTGGCTTGTAATAGTTTAGATTACAAGTTAGTAAAGTTGAAATCTTACAAGTGTAGGTCGTGGTTTTTGTCCCCTTGAGTGAGATTTTTCCACGTAAAAATCCTTTGTCTTTTTACTCATTTTTCTAGCACGTAGTTCTGTGGGAACTAGTAGAGGAGCTGGTCACTCTACTGGTTGATGGACGCTAAGAAACCTTCATAACTCGCATTGGGTTGACAAATCTGCACTTGAGTGTCTCCAACCCCTCTAGGTAGTTGAGATTGTAGAGATAATATGACATCTGTTCATCAGTCATAAGACTCTTTTTCAGTTTCATGAATTCCCAGTTCTTTTAACTTGGGAATGCAAGCATATACTTCCCTTGAATAACTAACTACCAAAGCTTGTATAGGAAAGTGTTTGAGGTTTAATAGGACTTGGGAGCTTTCTCCATCAACTAGTACTGATAAAGCCATAGGATCAGGCATTATGAAACCCCTCGTTAAACGGACATGCCTTAGTCATGCCATATTTCATAAATCTGCTGGTAGAGCTAGACCGTCTAGGTGAGAAGAGATAATCAGTATCTTCAAATGAGAGAGTTCATAAATAGCTGAAGGCAGCTCATCATAACAGTTGAGCGTGAGATACCTCAGATTAACTAATTGTGCTATTTCCAGTGGAGAAGTGAAGAACATACTCGAACCTAGGTTCAGAACTCTCAGTAGTTTGAAGCCCGGAAAACCAATAATAGACCTTAGCTGTGAAGTAGATGGAGGAAGTCCAGCTCCAATACAACAGAGAAAGGAATAAGTAAAAGGAACAGAAGGCTTGTGCTCGGCACTGGCCACAATCTCAGAATACAAAACGAGGCGTCTGTTGGAATATGCTTCCTCTGGCAAGACTTGAACATGATCTCTCATAACGTACAAGAACTTCTCTTTTTCAGCTTCTCTTCTTAATGAATTCCACAAGAGATCATGGATACAACATGTTTTTACTCTGCCACTGAACCTCCTCCTAATCACCATTACCAAATTTCGACTTACTAGATCTTCTTAGTACACTTCAGCAATCTGTTCTAAGTTCTTTGGCGTTGTCCCTTCTATGAATCCTTCTGCAACCCATAACTAACCATACTGCCTTTGGGAAATGCGCACATATAAAGAAATCAAGGCTTCAAGGGATGAGGCAAGTAGTTATAACTAAGAGCAAACAAGCTTAGGAATTGATCTGATTCCCCAGTTTTAACTGAATGAGCATCATTTGGGACATTCTTCCAGTTGTCTAATGTCTTGTTGATCTTATAGAGAAGACCAGCTACCACAACAATCGCTAGTGGAAGTCCTTGACATCTAGAGACAATACAACCCAAGGAATAGAATGCCTCTCAGGCATAAACTCTCGCACTTGCGATATTACCATAACTTCCATATTTGGTTTCAATATTTAACAATCAAGTGACTGACATGTCACACTTATACAAATCTCCCCGTTGGGAACGCTCCCACGATCATTCTGCTCAGCAAAGTACGCACATCCATACCACCAACCGTTCTAATTCTGTAAAGTGAATCAAAAATCCGCAAGTCAATACACAAAGCCTCTTCCACAGGATACCATCCTCAGGTGACACTAAAGAAAATGCCATCTTACTCTGAACATCTAAAATCACTCTTGCTCATCCGAGCTCGTAACATTCTATCAACACCGAACTGCAATCTTGAACTTCAACTCCCAGTTCTCATGCTGCTCCTTGCACCTATCATGCTGTTATACGAGATTACCAGAACTCACCATAACTCCTAAACTACTAGTAAAATAAACACTTCGTTGGCTAGAAAACTTTTCACTCAGCTCATTTCAGAAGAAGCAACCAAAACGCAACTGAATTCTCAAACCGCTTAAAAATACAAACCTAAAGCCGTAATCTAAACCGCCATAACTCTTCCGGAATCCATTCACACAATAAAGCCATTCCGATAGAATATGAGGATCCACCAAACTATATAGAGACCAGGTTCTATATTAGTTTCCACAGATTATTCTTGCACAACAGAATGTAAATGACGCAGGGAACTTTTACGTGGAAAATTCCCGGCTCAATGGGATTAAAAATCACGACCTACACTTGTAGGATTTCAACTTCACTATGAGCAATCTTTTAGATTACAAACTGTGCAACCTAGGAATTAATTCCTTAATCTCTCACTAACTTGTAACACTCCTATTACAAGTTACTTTGTAATACACCTATTACAAAGACTTCAACACATGACTAACTCTAGCCACGACACAAACATTGAAGTTTATGGTTTACAAGAGTTTCCTAATCAATGCTTCTAGACAAGCTAAGTAGGAATTACAATGAAGAACTATTACAAAGTTACAACTCTATTAAGGACATACAAAGATTTGATGTAGGAACTGGTCTGTAGCAACGGTGTACTTTGTTCGTGATGCACTTTAGAATTGTTGTTCTTGATAATCAATTACTTGGAGTGTTTGAGTGAATTCTCAAGTGTTCAAGTGATGGTTTGTTATGGGATTAATGTTAATACAACATAAATGAAATCACTTGAATGATGTAAGCACTTAATATTACAAGGTCCTTCCCAATGGAAATGACTGCTGCATTATGTTGTATTGTTTGCGTGTATAGTGCAGTCAGACACTTTCCAGCTATGGAGAGTTGACTTTGTACTGTTGCCAGGGGAACCCAAGATCATCTGTTCCTGTGTTGATTCTTTATCTTCTGAAGTTCAGACAACTCTCTCTAGCTTGAGTCAGGTATTTAGGTTGTGTACCAAGAGTGCATCAGGTTCCTCATCTGGTTCTTGACAATAAGTTTGTTAGATCATCAAAACATAAAACTAAGGTACTTATAACCTGTCAATTTCCCCCTTTTTGATGATGACAAACTTAAAAATTGATAATCCTGCAAAGATCCACAAAAATCAGATAATGTACCGGGAACCTCAGAAAGTTACCCCTGAGTTTGTACTTCCCCCTTAATCAGTGCACTGCTTCTTCTTAATTCTCAATTTATCTTCCCCCTTTTGGTATCATTAAAAACACATACAGGCTAATAGCGCAAAGAAGTCTAGCGTAGCTAACTCATGTCATTTGTGTGCACACAAACATGGTAGAAAACATATACAAAAAAGCATTAGCAGTAACAACAAAAGAAGGGAAAACTTGCAATAAACATTGTTGGACTGTTACAGCAGGAGCAACATCAGTGTTTTCCATCCACACAAAAAAAAAACAAATACCACAAATATCATCAAAACAACTTAAAAACAGATATACTGAAAATTGGTCACTGAGGGGACATGCTTAGGGGATACTAGAGGAAGAGGTCTTGGAAGAGGCGGCAAGAGTTTTGAGAACAAGATCCATCCGGGCATTGGCGGATATTTTCTCATTGAGCAGTTTCTCCTTCAGGTCCTCAACTTGTTGCCTGATAACATCGTTTTCTTTGGTCAGACGGTCAACCTATGAGTTCGAAGAACTGGTAGAACCTAGTGCCTCCTGGGCCTGACTAAGATGAGTCTCCAGAATAACATTCCTAACCTTCAACTTCCTTATCTCTTCGGTAGCGCTATTTTGGGCATTAATAAGCTGGGAGATAGTTGAAGTGTTGCCTACTCCTCCAGTCTTGTCAATGCATTCACACTCTTCCAGTGTAGTCTTTGAGAAAGTCTTTTTCTTGGTCCCCACTTTTTCCTGTCAACAAAGGCACTTTAAAGAACTTGAACACCCGCGTAAGGAGAAATCCATAAGGAGTGCCATGGTTGTCGTCCTTGAACTCTGTCACCTTCTGCATATGTTCAATCATGATACCAGGCAGATTGATAGTTTTGAAGCTATCTAAGGCTTCCATCAGAACCAAATCAGCCTTTGAAGTGATGGATCTCCTCTCAGCACGGGGAAGCAGGACTATGTTAACCAACTCAAAAAGCAACTGGTAAACTGGAAGAAGTGCTTTTTTATGTACCGTTCCCCTTGTTGCACTGCTCTTTCTTTAAAAATGGCATTCCGAAAGTTAGAGCTACAAGCACTACAGACGGATGACAAACTCTCAGCAGGAACCTTAAGAATCTCTCCCAATACAGCATAATTCATTACAATATATACACCATTCACCAATGCACAAATGTGATCAGATTCAACAGTGAAGAGGCCGGCGTAAAAACTTTGTACCTTTTCCTCATACACTTTTGGCACATCCACATTGAACAAGTGTGCGCACTGTTGAATGTGCGACACCACAACACTTTTTGGTATCTCAGCCTTTCCTTTCCAGAAATGCCACCACTTTTTGTCTTTTTGGAGGAACCGGGTTCTTCCTTATTAACCAATTTTCTTTTCACTAACTTCCTATGTGACTGAAACTTTTCAACAAACTTCACTTGCGTATTCTCATCAGACACTTCCACTTCTACATCCTTCAACTTATCAGTGACTTTCACTGGGTTTCACTGGAAATCCTTACCAACTTTTCACTAGGTGTACCATCAACACTCTTTGAAGTACTCTCAGTGTTAGAATGAGAGAGAGAGTGATTCTTCCTCAGGGGGCCTCTTAGTTAAGGAACTTGGTTCCTCTTCAACTTCCTCATCAACTGCAACTATAGGAATATCCTTATTGACCACAACATGTCCATCCTTGACTAATCTCTTCTTCCTATGACTACTCTGGCTTTTCTTGAGAGCAGACTCTAGAGCCTCCTTTTTCTGCAACCGGGTAGTGTGTCACTTGGGAGGTGGATCTGGATTTTCCACTGGCTTTCTTACCCTGATAAATCTACTTAGCACCACATCATCTAAGTCCTCTTCATCACTAGACTTCATCTCAGGTACTACCATGTTCAGAGGCTCAACATCAAAGTGCGGAGAAGGAGCAGGGTCGAAACTGACCTAGGATGATAATTCCTGACCTGGATCCTCAGGAGAGGGATCCGATCCATTATGTGGAGTATCAGTAGTATCTTCCTGTGCCGGATGTTCAAAAGTTACAAGTGCTCCTTCACCCATTGAGGGTTGGGGCTCTTCCCTTGAGACTCGGGCTTTCTTGAATCGTCTTCCACAACCACCCCCTCAGTAGAAATGGAGAGAATATTATCTATAGCCTCCCTATCTTGAGGTTCCATAGAAACAGTAACATTGGAAGCAGAAATACCTGTAGGATCGCAACCTGCTACAGCTGCATTAGTTATTTCTGGACTGATCGTTGGTGTGACATTCAGAGATATTTCCATCGTAGAAGAAAACTTTCCATGATTTTCTTCCGGAACTAAAATTTCCTTTTTACCTTGCTCGCTTTGCTTTTCAGGCGAAGATGGAGGAACACTAACATTCTCAGGCTTGTTCGACTATTTGCAGCTTGGGTGAGGACCCGAATCGGAAAGGGTAGAGAGGAGTGGAGTGTGGAGTAGACTCTGTTTTAGGGTTAGGACTAGAGACAATGGTGGGAGAGTAAACGACTGACAAAGTTTTGACAAGTGAGGACTCAGTAGGTTTACCATCAGGTGTATTTGGGGTTGTTTGTTTCAGCCATGATAAGGGTTTGCTGGAAGAGCGTTTGAGAGTTGAGAAGAGAGAAGACAAGAGAAGGTTTAAATTTTGGAAGTGAAGGGTTATGATGGAGTTGGAAGTATTTATGAGAAAGAGAGGAACGGGTTCTAAAACGGCGACAACTACATGGGGAGATGCATCGCTTAGATACAGGTAAAACGATTTGAATGAAAAGACGTGACATAAAGAAACTAAAAAGTTGATGATGTAGCATTGTTTTTGTTCATTTTAAATTGAGTATGAGAAAACAAGAGACCACTAACCTGTGTCACGAGAACCTGGTTCCATGACAAGTCTTGAAAGTTAGCTTAACCCTATTTTACCGCTTATTACTGCCTCAGCTGCTTCTGTAATCATCATGTGTGTCTACCTGTAATGGTATAGAAGTGAGTTAGACTTGGCCAGAAAACACTTTAGCTAATTTTACCTGTATGTGACTTTCATAGCCATATGTTGGGAACTAGGTCCTCAGTTGGGCTTTATTAACCCTAGTTCCAGACAATTTCTCTCAAAGTATTCTCTGCTCAAGGCTTTGGTAAATATGCCTGCAATTTGATCTTCTGTGCTGCAGAACTTCATAAAAATAAGCCTATTTTCAACGTTTTCTCTGAGGAAGTGAGTCGCACATCAATGTGCTTGGTCCTATTGCGTTGGACTGGATTTTTGGCCATGTTGAGTGCACTTGTATTGTCACACAAGAGAGGTACACAATCAGTGTACACTCGAAGTCTTACAGCTGTTGTTTGATCCACAGTAGTTGAGCACAGCAGGAAGCAACTGCAACATATTCTGCTTTAGCTGTTGAGAGTGCCACTGAATTTTGCTTCCTTGTACCTCATGAGATAAGACAGGAACCCAAAAAGTGTGCCATACTAGATGTGTTTTTTCTGTCCACCAGATAACCTGCATAATCAACACCAGCATACCCAATAAGATTAAAGTTGTCACCTGAAGGGTAATAGAGAACCAGGTCCTGCGTTCCCTTAAAATATCTCAAAATTCTTTTAGCAGCCTTCAGATAGGATTCTTTAGAATTTGACTGAAACCTTGCACACAGACCCACACTTAATACGATATCTGGTCTGCTTGTAATGAGATGCAGAAGTGATCCAATGATGCCTCTATACATGGTTTGATTGATAGGAGAGCCAGGTTCATCCATATCTAGACGTGTAGCACTGGCAATGGGAGTGTCAATCACTTTTGATGCTTCCATGTCAAACCTTTTTAGAAGCTCCTTGATGTACTTTTGTTGACTTATAAATGTTCCTATTGTGGAATGCTTCACTTGAAGTCCCAAGAAGAAATTCAACTCTCCCATCATGCTCATCTCAAACTCACTTCCATGAGTTTTGCAAACTCTTCACACAGAGAATCAGTTCTTACCCCAAAAATGATTTCATCGACATATACCTGAACATGAGCAGGTTTCTCCCTCGTTTCTTTAGGAAAAGGGTGTTGTCAACTTTTCCTCTTGCAAAGACAATTTATTAAAGATATTTTGACAACCTTTCATACCACGCTCGAGGATCCTACTTCAACCAATATAGTGCCTTGTCCAACTTGAACATATTCAGGATGCTCATGACATTCAAATCCTGGAGGTTGATTAACATAGACTTCTTCCTTGAGGAAGCCATTCAGAAATGCACTTTTGACATCCATTTGGAACAGTGTGAATTCCACATGAGATGCAAAGGCAATGAGAATTCTGATAGCCTCCATTCGAGCAACTGGAACAAATGTCTCATCATAATCTATTCCTTCCTCCTGATTATAGACTTGAACCACAAGCCTTGCCTTGTTTCTTGTTGTATTCCCAAACTCATCAAGCTTGTTACTGAATACCCACCTGGTATCTGCGGTCTGTAGGCCTGGGTACCGGGTTTCATACTTTGTTTCTCTCGAATTAATGTAGCTCCTCTTGCATAGTTGTGATCCAGCTTGCATCTTTCAAGGTTTACTTAATATTTTTGGGTTCTATTTGGGAGAGAAATGCTGAAAAAGCAAGTGAATTTCTGGCTTTTGATATGGTTTGAACTCTTGAATCCATAGGGGTGATTATTGTCAAGAGGATATGAACTCTTGTGCTTCCAGTTTGACACTTGAATCTCGTTTGTAGAGGAGATGGGCATGCCTGACTGAGTTTCTTGGATGCTTCTATCTGCAACCAGTAGAGTACCTTGAACTGCATCAACCACTCTATCTTCAGCTTTAGTGGTTATGATTGTAGAACCAGGTTCTTCTCCAACAGATGATGAAGTGGTTGTATTGTCTTCACTGATCTCCTTGACATGGCTCATCATGTTAGCCTTCCCGTTTTCCATATCAATAACTTCACCTGGAACCACTAAAGGTTCTCTATCTTGATCATCGTTCTTGCTCTTCTCACAGGAGAGATGAGACTCATCAAAAATCACATGTACACTATCATCAACACACTGGGTTATTTGTTGTATACCTTTTAGGCTTTTCTCTGAGATAAGTAACCCAGGAAGATTCTTTCATCACTTTTGGCATCAAATTTTTCGAGCTGATCTTTTCCATTGTTAAGAACGTAAAATTTGCATCCAAATCTCCTCAAGTGAGTCAGCTTGGGCTTCCTTCCATTCAGCAACTCATAGGGAGTTTTGTTTAAAAGAGACCTGATCATTCACATGTTCACAAGTAGCAAGCAGTGTTGATAGCTTCTGCCTAAAAATTCTTTGCAAACTGACTATCAATCAACATTGTTCGTTCCATATCTTCAAGAGTCCCGTTCTTCCTTTCCACAAATCCATTTTCCTGTCATGTTCTCGGGGCTGAGAAGTTGTGGGTAATACCATTTTCATTACAGAATTCATCAAATTTTTCATTATCAAATTCTGTTCCATGATCTGATATAATGCAAGCTACGTTTGATCCCATCTTTACTTGAATCTTCTTCACAAAGGCCATTAATACTTGAAAGGTTTCATCCTTAGTTCTTAGGAACATAGTAGAAGTGAACATGGAGTAATCATCCATTATCACGAAGATGTATCTTTTTCCTCCCCTGCTTGGCACCTTCATTGGTCCACATAGATCCATATGAAGAAGATCAAGTGGTTTTGAGGTGTTGACGTCCTTTTTGGGCTTGAATGAATATTAACATGTTTTCCTCTTGTGCAGGCGTCACACACTTTGTGCTCCTTGAAACTTGACTTGTGCAGACCACGAACCAGGTCCTTCTGGATCAGTTTATTCAATAGAGAGAAGCTTGCATGCCCCAGCCTTCTGTGACACACTACAGCATCATCATCAACTGCTCTCAAACAACTCAGATCACCGCTTTGTAGAGACTCAAAATCCGCAACGTAACTATTTTTGTATCTTTTAGTCACAAGCACCACTTCACCAATTACAAGGTTGGTGACTTTGCATATCTTGGACAAGAATTCCACCTTGTTTCCCTTGTCACATATTTAGGAGACACTCAAGAGACTATACTTGATGCCATTGACATAATACACATTCTCAATTGAGTAAGTGACTTTCCAATCCTTCCAACACCTAGAGTGTATTGCAGAGCTTTAAGTGAAAGAAAATCCATTGTATTTCCAGTCACGTGCTTTAACAACCACTGTCCATGTACCACTGTTGGCTTCTTCCTTCATTTTTCCCTGCACAAGGAAATCAAGGGTTAGATTTAGGAACCCAAACAAGTTTGGGTACCTTGTAATAGGGAAAGGGATTAATGATTGCTCTTTTAGTCCATGCAGGTAATATGCATTTTCGATGAGTGGAACCAGGTCCACTAGCAGTAGTTACTCTTTCAACAAAGATCTTATTTTTCTGAAGAGACTGAACCCTGGCCTTGCAGTTTTTTTTTTAAATGCCCATTGTTTCCACAATGGGTACACAACCAATTGTCGGGTATAGTAACATACTTGCTATGAGGGTTGTAAGGAGTTTTCTCCCTTTGAAATCCTATTCCGTACATGTTTCCCCAATTGTTAACATACATGGCAGTAATAGCATCATAGGACCAGGTCCACTTGAGAGATTAATCAAGATCCTTCTTCACTCTTTCTAATTCTGCCTGAAGCTGTCTATTTTTCTCAAGTTCAGCACACAAACTAGTTTTTACCAAGTTCAAATCATTCTCAAGTTTAATGTATGCCTCACTCGCAACTTCTTTTCCTTTTTAAGAATTTTTGGGTCTACTTTCAATTTTAAGTTCCTCTATTGTTTCCTTTAAGTCTACTACCACTACTAAAAGATCATCTCTTTCTTGCTCAATGATAGAAACTTTATCAATTAAAGCTTATTTTTCCTTACTAACACACTTAATGGTTTCTTTTAAGTCAACCACTACCACCATTAGATCATCTCTTTCGTGTTCTATGCTAGTGATTTTCTCAGGTAGAACATCCTTTTTATTTTTCAGATTATCTATAGTTTCCTTCAAATCAACTATAACAACTACTAGTCATCTCTGGTTTGTTCAGCATCTCCTAATTTCATAGATAGAGCATACTTATCATTCATAAGACTATGGTAAGCATCGATTAATACATCTGCTAATGACATTAATTTTTTAGGAGAGTAGGATTTCAGATTTCTCTATACATCCAGAAAATTTACCTCATCATTGTTGTCATCTTCATCGTCATCTGATTGAGCCATCAAAGCAAAAATTGAGTCATACTAAGTTGTTTCACTTTCCACTTCCATTATTGAGCTATCACCACCATCCTTTTCTTCTTCGGACTCGCTGTAGGAGTCTCCCCATGCTGCAAGAGCTTGCTTCACAACATTGTTAGCGACATTCTTCCTCTTGAAGCGCTTATCAGGAACCAGGTTCCTCTTGGCTTCTTTGTCTGAGTTGTGCTTGGAATGTTCTTGCTTTAGGAGAGGGCGGTCCTTGATGAAGTGTTCCTGGCTTCCCACATTTATGACAGAGGTCATAATTCTTTGGCTTGATAGAACTACCCCTTTTTGGGATTCCTCCATTCCTGCGAACCATTTTTGAAAATCTTCTAGTCAGATATGCCATATCACTTTATTCACCACTTGAGTCATTGTTTTCTGTCTTAAAAACCATGTTCTTTTCCCTCTTTGCTTCTATTCTTTCACTTTCCTTCTTCTTCTTCATTTTGTAATTGTTCAAATTTCCAACAAGCTCGTCTATGGTCAGTGTCTGCATATCCTTCGCCTTAGTGATAGCGTTTACCTTATGTTCCCAAGAGCTGGGCAACATGCTGAGGATATTTCTTACAAGCTTGTTCCTGGGAATGATTTCACCAAGTGAGTGCAGATCATTGATGATGGAAGTGAATCGAGTGTGCATATCTTGAATGGATTCATCGTCCTTCATTCTGAAGAGCTCATATTCAGTTGTGAGTATATCGATCTTGGATTTCTTCACATGTGTGGTTCTATCGTGAGCTGTTTGTAAAGCTTCCCATATTTCTTTTGCAGATTGACAAGCAGATATCTTGTTGTATTCACTAGTATCTATTCCACATACCTGAATTTCCTTAGCGGGCAAATTTTTCTCTATGGCTTTTCGATCAGCATCATTGAACTCCTTCCTTGTCTTAGGAACTGTCACAACTGGATCTCCAACCTTCTTAGTAGAAACAAAGGGACCGTCACAGATAATGCCCCACAACTCGGAGTCTTCAGCCATGATGAAGTCGTGCATCCTCGACTTCCACCACCCATATTATTGACCATTGAACCTAGGTGGCATGTAAATAGACTGATCTTCTTCAAAGTTTGGTAGAGAATCCATGAGGATCCTTTATAGGTGTTAGCCTGATAGAAAGAACCTGCTCTGATACCAATTGATAGAATATGAGGATCCACCAAACTATATAGAAACCAGGTTCTATATTAGTTTCCACAAATTATACTTGCACAACAGAATATAAATAACGCAGGGAATCTTTACGTGGAAAATTCCCGTCTCAATAGGATTTAAAAATCACGACCTACACTTGTAGGATTTCAACTTCACTATGAACAATCTTTTAGATTACAATCTATGCAACCTAGGAATTAACTCATTAATCCCTCACTAACTTGTAACACTCATATTACAAGCCACTTTGTAATACACCTATCACAATGACTTTAACACATGACTAACTCTAGCCACAACACAAACATTGAAGTTTATGGTTAACAAGACTTTCCTAATCAATGCTTCAAGACAAGAAAGTAGGAATTACAATGTAGAATTATTACAAAGTTACAACTTTACTAAGGACACACAAAGACTTGATGTAGGAACTGATCCGTAGCAGCGGTGTACTTTGTTTTTGATGCACTTGAGAATTGTTGTTCTTGATAATCAATTACTTGGAGTGCTTCAGTGAATTCTCAAGTGTCCAAATGATGTTTTGTTATGGGACTAATGTTAATGCAACATAGATGACATTGCTTGAATAATGTAAGAACTTAATGGTACAAGGTCATTCCTAATGGAAATGACTGGTGCACTGTGTTGTACTGTTTGCGTGTATAGTGCAGTCATTCACTTTCCAGCTGTGGAGAGTTGACTTTGTACTGTTGCCAGAGGAACCCAAGATCATCTGTTCTCTTTGTTGATTCTTTATCTTCTGAAGTTCTGACAACTCTCTCTAGCTTGAGTCAGGTATTTAGGTTGTGCACCAAGAGTGCATTAGGTTCCTTATCTGGTTCTTGACAATAAGTTTTTTTAGATCATCAAAACATAAAACGAATGTACTTATAACCTCACATTCGAATCAAATACCTCCCAAATCAACCAAGTTGTGGTGGCGCTCAATCCAAGTGTACAACCATAAACTACATGTATGACTTCGCGCTGAAGAAACTAATCACTGCCACTATCGTGCTGATTCAACCATTTCCGACTAAACCACTTCTTCCAATTTACTCGGGACTTGCCCTAGAAATGATAATAGCTCCATATCAAACATAACGAAGCCCAACAACACTCGTCCTGAGTGACCCAATCCACGAGACCACGCCGTCTCAATACCCATGAACCATCTCATATTCTCCTTATGCGCACAATAGCATCACTAACTAGTACACACATTCTGTAAGACCTTTCGCGAATCCAAAACTATTTCCTCATTCCTCCAGTGTTGCACTGTATACCCAATGATACCATAGAACATCCCAAGTCCTTAGGCACTGCACTTAAATTCTTGAACCCACTAGGACCACTGTTAAGATTCGCCCACTCTGACGTGGCCCCGAATATAAGCCAAATTCTAGTGCTCTAGTAGCACACGAACACCCTATCAAAGAAGCACCCGACCGAATTTTTTTACTTGTACATTATACCCACAAGAAGCATAAACACTGAGTCTTCCCAAAACCTGAACATGAATCAATAAGGCCCAAATATAGCACACATTACTCAAATCATTTGCTCAAATTACCACTGATATTTTCTTTCCTTAGTCATAATGACCCACCAATACACCGTTGACCAGAAATCGCACAAGCAGATGACCACACAATCTAATCGTAGATGGTGTTCCTTTACTTAGATTAAAGCTACAATTTCATAACCTTGAAAACCACCAAGATTCCTCCTTCCCAATTACCATGATCTCGCTCAATCAACTCGCCAAGTCTCTCGAAATCTTTCTGTTAAATATTTCATATATATTCTGAATCACTAGCCACATTCATGCATTCGACCTCTTACCGGATAGCCAGTAGAATCCTTCATAGAAGCTTCATCAACACCACGCAACCGCTAACCTGCTCACAGGAGATAACCCATATGTGGAAATTCCATGCCGACATCTTCTAAAGATGATGCACAGGGTGCCTTTACTATAAAATCAGAAAACCTCTTGAGCCCGTGCTCGTTCACCAACTGTACAAGTCTGTTCACTCCATATTGACATCAATCAAAAGTGCGATAAAACATTCCAATCCGAAGTCATGTTGAATTCCCCTTCGTATCAAGCAAACTCCTTTCTGACGTATCCAATCTTCCTCAGTATAGTAGCCAACATTCCAAATTAATTCCGTACACCTAGTCACTGTCCAACATGAATCCCAAATCACTCCAAACTTTTCTCGAGTCATGTGGCTATCCTACCGCAGCATACGCTACTGTGTCACTCCCACTTTGGCTAAACCATATTCTTTAAGTAACTGCTCGACCTCGACTTTTCATACTTGACCTGTTAGTAATTCAACCACCACGAGACACCTCCCGCCATGCCCTTCCTCATTTTTCGCTGCCCAAACGCTGCCTCAAATAAAATCCATACTTGTAGCCCCGGAACCAATGAATTGCTATCAACTCTAAACCTCCTAGATGATCATCTTTCTCGAGCCATCAACATTAGAAACATCAATTCAATTGTTGATCGCTTCACACCGCTATTCTTTGACGACCGTTTCCCCGGTGTCATTTCACAATACTCTGACCCATAGGTGAATTGAAGAAGAACATAACACTGGCGAACTTAATACATTCAAAGAAGGACAACGACACCACATCGTAGATGAAAATTTCACCACTCTCGAAAATGCCAAAGTCTCGTTACTCCACCAACTGAAACCTGAACATATATAGTCCGATTGCCTTTCCTTTGCTGGAAATAAATGTTGAACCTCCAAATCATGTGCTGAGAAATCCTCCTTTTAAGTCATTCACTGCCTTGACACATAAACAAACACCCCACCATTACACCAACACTTTGAGATAACAAAATCTGAACATCATAGCAATCTGTGCGTAGCCTCGATTCCATCAAAACTACAACTACTAAGCTGAAATGATAGAACATCCTTCCACAAGAACACGATAATAACTTGCTCGAATGCACAGAGAGAAACATCTTGCTCCACGTCTGCAGTACCATTGCAACTCCTTGATCCCAATTGACACGAGTGCTCAACACCGTACAAGAATGAATAGGAAGGAAATAAAGGCATAAGCCTCGAAGGTATCCATCGAACGATGAGGAATCAAGAAGGGAGGTGCTCCTAATAGCCCTGTAGCCTCTCAAAGATAAGTACAGACGTCTACGTACCGATCCGCAAGACTCTACTAGACTTGCTTATGACTCGTGAGACCCAAGTGAACCTAATGCTCTGATACCAAGCTATCACGACCCAAAATCTGCTAAAGGTCGTGATGGCGCCTAACACCGCCGTCAGGCAAGCCATAGGCGATCTATCAACTTACTTAATTTTAGTAATTTGAATTCATAATTTTCATTAATTATATAGTATAAAACTAGAAATTACAGAGTGAATGATCATACTTACACGAACTACAATGATGAACCACCTGTAGAAACCCCCAAAACCCGGTGTCACAAGGAGCATTAGCTAGGAAATATGATAAAATACAACATCTATCTAGAATACAAATTAGACAGAAAAATGTAAATAACTCTGATGGATACTCTGGGTGCTACAGACTCGTAACACGGGATGCAGCTCACCTAAGTCCCCGCGATAGACGCACCTCTCCGCCCAGAAGATCACTAGACATATATGTACCTGCACAAAATGTGCAGTGATGCGAGGCTAGAATTCATGGTTTAACATGTTATATGCCCTACATTTTATGTGCGTTAATGATAAAAATACACTTTTATGTGCATAATAGAGTCTATTTCATGTGTAGGTGAATTGGAGATGGAAACCGAGCTAAATGGATGCAAATACATCGAAAATACGCTCGAGAGGCGAAGAGGGAACACCCTGGCCTTATCCAGGTGTTTGCCTCCTAAAGCCAGGCTGGCCCTGGTGTTAGGGAGGCGTTTGCCTCCTAAAGCCAGGCTGGCCCTGGTGTTAGGGAGGCGTTTGCCTCCTAAAGCCAGGCTGGCCCTAGCGTACCGGACCAGGCCGGAATAGGGTTATATACATTCTGATTATGAGAAGGGGTCATTCGCAATCAAAGGGGGTACTACGAGCCCTCTGCCCCACGCATCTATGAGTCCTCTCTATGCCTCTCATGTCCTTGTTTCCTTCGCTTGGGACTCACTAGCACACTCCTTGCTGCTCCATCTTCTGGAAAGCACTCTTTGAGCATGCTGACAGAATGATTGACACTCACATCTCTCTCATTTCCATTTCCCACCATAATTTTGAAAATGAACGTTTAAATGCCCTTCAAAGGTAAGTAAATAGATCCGAAACATATAAAATGTGATTAATCCCGCCGTGGACCAAGCTATTATTGAGAAAATTGTTCAAGCATCACGAATTGATGATGCCCCCCTTAGGACAGCAACTGGGCCCCCGGTAAATGTTAGGAGGGAGTTTGCCTCCTAAAGCCAGGCATGGCCTGGCCTTATCCAGGCCTTAGAGCCAAAACACCTGGTCTCCTGGTTCTGGTCAATTTTGAGTTTTGACGAGTTTAAGTGTTTCCCGGTTGAAATAGAAGTCTCCTACACGTTTAGGGTTTGTCCTAAACTTATAAATAGACCCCAAAAACACAACTTATAGAGATTCGAAGAGGAGAGAAGGGATTCGAACGGCAAGACATCAAGTTGTCCAGATTTTCTTCATTACTTTGTAGTTTAATTATGCAAGTTATTCTAAATTTGATTCTTATGAATTTGCTTATCTAACTTCTTTAATCTAGGGTTTTGGTAGAACCCGTTGGGGGATGAACTTACTTTGTTATTAATATAGTTCCGATTGGTTGATTAATCTCTAATTGTTCAACTACGTTCTTGTTGTAGTTAATTGAATGGCCATCAATTAGCTGTGCCTATTTATTATGTATCTACTTGAGAGAGAGTGCATATTTAGGTAGTTGTTTGAACAACATCACTCCCGGAGTATAGACGAAAGTCATAACCGAGGGTTTAGAGGTTGGATTAGAGATAACGATACCTCGGGTGCAATCTAAAGTGAACTGTAATGCAATCTAGCTAGCGTAACTTGAGAGAGTGCGTCTAGTAAATTATCATAATTACTTGAGAGAGATTTATGGTAGATAGAGTGTTCATGATTGATAGAAACAACTAATCAAGCTATATGAAGTATCCGAGAAGTAAATTCACCGACGGGGGAAACCATAACCTTAGATCTTTATTACAATTGTTTACACCTTAGCGTAGTTAATCTTTAGTTTTATTAATTTAAATAACCTCAAGTGACAGTTGAGTATTCTAACAGCTTGCTTGATACGTAAATTCCCTGTGGGATCGACTCTGGGCATAATACCCCGGATTATATTTGCGACGCCCACTTAGTCTTTTATTAGATATAGTTGAGCATGATTAAATTTTGGCGTCGTTGTCGGGGAAGATGAAAGTACAAAGGCAAGATGAAACTATTCGTAACTTGGAGGCTCAAACGAGTCAACTAGTTAAAGCTTTTAACGCTCAATATTCCAATATTATGGATAGTAGCCAGGAGCAGTGTACATCAGAGATGAAAATTGAGGTGTCAATGGAGGTGTCCAAAGTAGAAACCCAGCACTCTAACCAACTAGGATTTGAGGATGCCGATGTTGAAGAAGTAGTACTAGAGTCAACCAGGGACGTTGAGGATACAACTTTAATCGACTCTAGTGTTATTGTGGTTGAGGATGTTGAAAGTCCTGCAGTTCATGTGTTTGAGCGCATTGGTCCTCACTCCAAATATTTTTGCACATTGTGTTTGGATGATGATATGGAAATAGAGTCATCTGAGCCAATTGAGGAGTC
>MDKI01166991.1:0-19609 GCA_005239505.1 Nicotiana paniculata
ATGATGATTTTGCCCACAGTGGCTGATATGATATGATGGGATGCCCTCAGAGGCTGATGATGTCTTGAAACATATACCTATGCATGACATGACATGACATTCATACGCATATGCATGCTGCTAAAAGTGATTTATGATTTACAAAGTTATTCAGACTTACAGGTTGAGTCATGTACTCTATATTTCTTCCATGTCTCTTATGTACATTATGTGCCTTACATACTCGGTAAATTATTCGCACTGATATCCATTTTGCCTGGGGATGCTGCGTTTCATTCCCGCAGGTCCCGATAGATAGGTCGAGATCCCTCCAAGTAGGCTATCAGCTCAGCAGAATATGTTGGTGCGCTCCATTTGCTTCGTAGTTTCTTGTTTGGTTAGTATGATTTAGATAGATATTGTTTGGTATGGCGGGACTCTATCCCGACCTTTACGACATTTATGTACTCTTAGAGGCTTGTAGACATATGTCGTACACGTGAAAGATTGTACGGCCTTGTCGGCCTATGTTTTGAGTTTGTAAATGATTATGTTGGCCTATTAGGCCCGTATGTCACGTGTATATGATAATGTAATAAGAAAGATACATTACGTTGGTACTCGGTCGAGTAAGGTATCGGGTGCCCGTCGCGGCCCATCGGTTTGGGTCGTGACAGGGTCCGTCACAGTGATGCCAGGGATGTGGTTATTGGTGATGATGGGATCATGAGGTTGCAGGTCCGGATTTGCATGCCCAATGTGGATGGGCTCTGAGATTTTATTCTAGCTGAGGCCCATAGTTCGCGGTATTCCATCCATTCGGGTACCGCGAAGATGTATCAGGATCTGAGACAACATTATTGGTGGAGGCGGATGAAGAGAGATATTGTTGAGTTTGTGGTTCGGTGTCTCAACTGTCAGCAGGTCAAGTATGAGTACCAGAGGCCATGTGGACTGCTTCAGAGATTTGATATTCCGGAGTGGAAGTGAGTGCGGATAACCGTTGACTTTGTAGTTGGACTCCCACGGACTTCGAGGAGGTTTGATGCTATATGGGTTATTGTGGATCGGCTGACCAAGTCCGTGCACTTCATTCCTGTTGGTACTACTTATTCTTCGGAGCGGTTAGCTGAGATTTATATCAGGGAGATTATCTGATTGCATAGGGTTCCAGTTTCTCTCATTTCTGACAGAGGTAGTCAGTTCACATCTCAGTTTTTGAGAGCCGTACGGAGAGAGTTAGGTACTCAGGTCGAGTTGAGCACAATGTTTCATCCTCAGACCGACGGGCAGTCGGAGCGTACTATTCAGATTTTGGAGGATATGTTGCGTGCATGTGTCATTGATTTTGGGGGTTCATGGGACCAGTTTATGCCACTCACGGAGTTTACTTATAATAATAGTTATCAGTCGAGTATCCAAATGGCTCCGTATGAGGCTTTATATGGTAGGAGGTGCAGATCTCTGGTTGGTTGGTTTGAGCCAGGCTTGAGACTAGGCTATTGGGCACAGACTTGGTTCAGGATGCGTTGGGCAAGGTGAAATTGACTCAAGAGCGGCTTCGCACAGCTCAGTCTAGGTAGAAGAGTTATGCGGATCGGAAGGTCCGAGATGTGTCTTTCATGGTTGGGGAGAAGGTACTGCTGAAGGTGTCACCCATGAAGGGTGTTATGAGATTCGGGAAGAGGGGAAAGTTGAGTCCCCGGTTTATTGGGCCTTTTGAGGTGTTTCAGAGGATTGGGGAGGTGGCTTATAGGCTTTCCATGCCTCCCAGTTTATCGAGTATTCATCCGGTGTTCCATGTTTCGATGCTCCGGAAGTATGTTGGTGACCCGTCTCATGTTTTGGACTTCAGCACGGTTCAACTCGAGGATGATATGTCATATGAGGTAGAGCCAGTGGCTATTTTGGGTCTTCAGGTCAGACGGTTGAGGTCTAAGGATATAGCTTCAGTGAAGGTTCAGTGGAGAGGACAGCTGGTGGAGGATGCCACCCGGGAGACCGAGTGGGAGATGCGGGACAGATATCTTCACTTATTCGAGACTCCAGGTATGTTTCTAGACCCGTTCGAAGATGAAAGTTTGTTTAAGAGGGGGAGGATGTAACGATCCGGCCGGTCGTTTCGTGAGATTAGCCCCGTTTCCCCCATTTCTGCTTTATCATATGTTGCTTAGCCTGTTTATGTTGGGTTGGGTCGGTTGGTTCGGGTTCTGAGTGGTCGTGGTGAGATCAGAGACACTTCGTCTCTTAAACTAGCTTAATAGATGAAAAGTTGTCACGACCCCAAATCCTAACCGGCCGTGATGGCGCCTATCATGGAACTAGGCTAGCCAACCATTTCAGACTATCAATATAAATATTAATTTTCCCAAAAATTTTAGCAGATTTAAAAATAGCAGAATGGGATGAAATAATGCACACTTCCCCCAAAACCTGGAGTCAGCTGTCATGAGCATCTAAGACTGAAATTACAATGTACAACAGTGACTTGCTATAACAAAATTCTGAGGTACAAAATACCAAAAGAAAATATAAACTGAGGGAAGGAAAGGAGGTGAGCTGGGGACGCTGAGCAGCTACCTCAATCCTCGAACAACTCCAAGCTCGTCCGAAAATCAACTAGCTAGATGGTCCGGTACCCGGATCTGCACACATAGGTGCATGGAGTAACGTGAGTACGCCAACTCAGTAAGTAATCAATGTAACTAAAAACTTAAGTGTAGTGACGAGCATTTAAATTATGTAATCCATATAATGAATAACAGTGGAAATGAATAAATCAAGTCAGAAAAAAACTAAAATTCCGAATATTTCATAAAAACTCCGGTTTCCACTTAAAGAATCTCGTAGGAAAACTTTTATCCAACATTTATTATCAGAGGCTCAGTGTAAAGAAGAGTAAAAACAACATTTTCATAAAATATAAGCCCCTCAGGCACAATATCACTCACGATAAAGCCTCTCGGGCAAGTCACTGTCACCAGTGACTCCACTATTAGTATCTCATGCTCTCACTTAATACTCGTACTCAGTAAGTACCATGAACACACATACAACTGCTGCGGCGGGCATCCCGCTCCACTACATTTTCATATATATATATATATAACGTATATTGCTGCAGCGTGCAGCCGGTCCATATAATAGTCGACTGCGCTCACTGGGGGTGTACAGACTCCTGGAAGGGCTCCTTCAGCCCAAGCGCTATATCTACTGCGGCGTGCAACCCGATCCAATATGTATATTACTGCGGCGTGCAGCCCGATCCATATATAACATATATTGCTGTGGCGTGCAACCTGATCCATATATATATAATCTATATTGTTGCGCCGTGCAGCTCGACCCTCATATAATATATAACACATATATTGGTGGGGCGTGCAGCCTGTTCCATAATTATCCTCACATACTCGGCTCTCGGCCTGACTCAGTCACCCCCACAAGCCACTTGAGCAATTTATCTCGACTTACGGGACTCAGCCCAAAATACTTTTCAGAGTTTTCAAAGCAGTGTTATAATAGTAAAAATATAACAATTAGGAAATAATGGTTGAGTTCACAATTTCCTAACAGGATAGTGGTAGAATAGTGTAAAAGTACCCCCTGAGGGTCTAAACAGGTCGGCACTAGGCCCCAAACACGGTTCACAGTCCATAACAAGTATAAACTTCTAAAAGACAGGGCGTCATGAGGTTTCAAATTGAATACGCGGCATAATAGTCGCTGCGGGATAGACCAAGTCACAATCCCTATTGGTGCACGCCCCCACGCTCGTCACCTCGAGTGTGCGTCACCTCACTTATCAATACAATATCAAATAACGGGGTGTCATACCCTCAGGTTTAGAGTTACAATCGTTACTTACCTCAAGACAGCCCAAAAGCTACTCCGCGATGTGCTTGCCCCTCGAATTGGCTCCCGATTGCTCCTAATCTAACCAAAACCGGATTAACATCATCAATATATACTAAAGGAACACAACCCAATCAAAAATTATCAATTTATACAAAATTCTCGAAATTCGGCCAAAAGCGAGACCATGGCCCACGTCTCAGATTTTGAAAAAATTTACATCACTAGAAACCTCGTTCTCTTACGAGTCTACCCATACCAAATTTACCAAAATCCAACCTTAATTCCACTCAAATCACCAAAAGAAATTTCCAAATTTTTCCTCAATTCCTCAAATTGCATGGTGAAAATCAAGACAAATTCATGAAATTGAACCAAAAATGAATGAAGAACACTTACCACAATAACCCCACTGAAAAGCTCGTCCAAAATCTCCTTTCCCCAAGCTCTCTAATGAAATATTGAGTTATGGCCAAGAACCCCCGAATTTAGAACTTAAACTGTCTGCCCAGAATTTTCTTCATCGCGAACGCATCACATTGACCGCGTTCACATAGAACAATCCAACAAGCCCCTAATTTTTACTCTACGCGGATGCACACACACCTCTGCGTTCGCGATGGCCACCCTGCTCAACACTCCGCGTTCGCACCCCTTCGCCTGCGAACGCACTGAAAAATTGGCCCTGTTCCACCAAACACTCTATGCGAACGCGAGCCCTCTTCCGCGAACGCATAGAGCAAAACTCTACTGCAGAAACACCAGCAAACCAGCCAAGTTCCAAAACCAAAAATCGATCCGTTAACCGCCTGAAACTCACCCGAGGCCCCCGGAACCTCAACCAAAACTACAACCACACCTCATATCATCATTCAAACTTAGTCGAGCCTTCGAAACACTAAAAACAACACGAAAACACCAAAATTACATCAAATTCAAGCCTATGAACTTTGAAACATCTAAATTTTGCCAACGATGCCGAAACCAACCTAAAGACCTCCGATTGACCTGAAATTTTGCACACATATCCAAAATGACATTACGAACCTGCTCCAACTTCTGGAATTCCATTCCGACCCTGATATCCTAATTTCCACTGCCGACTGGAAATCGCCAAAAACTAACTTTCGCCAATTCAAGCCTAATTCTACACCGGACATCGAAACTTCATTCCGAACACACTCCTAAGTCCCAAATCACCTAACGAAGCTATCTGAGCCATAAAATCTGCATTCCGAGGTCGTTTACCAATATGTCAACTCTCAGTTTGACTTTTTAATTATTAGGCTACTTTAAGAGGCTAAGTGCCTCAATTCTCACCACGACCACTCCGAACCCAAACCAACTGACGCAACACAACATAAAAAGGCTAGGAAATATATGATAAAGCAAAAATGGGGGAAACGGGGATAATCTCACGAAACGACCGGCATAGAAAATAGGAGTGTGTTCGGAATGAAGTTTTGATGTCCGGTGTAGAATTAGGCTTGAATTGACGAAAGTTAGTTTTTAGCGATTTCTGGTTGGCAGTGGAAAATAGGCTATAGGGGTTAGAATGGTATTCTAACAATTGGAGCAGGTTCCTAATGTCATTTTGGATATGTGTGCAAATTTTCAGGTCAATCGGATGTGTTTTGGTTGGTTTCGGCATCATTTTTAGAAGTTTCAAAGCTCATAGGTTTGAATTTGATGTAATTTGGTGTTTTCGTGTTATTTTTTGTGTTTCAAAGGCTCGACTAAGTTTGAATGATGCTATGGGGTGTGTTGGTATGTTTGGTTGGGGCTCCGAGGGGCTCGAGATTGATTTCGAATGGTTTGCAGAGGTTTGAACTTAGGAAATTTATAGCAAATAACTGCTGGTGTGTTTGCACCTGCGGATGGGCAGCCGCAAGTGCGACGACGTAGGTGCAAAGCTGCAGGTGTGACGCCGCAGGTGCGAAGGTCCATGCGCAGGTGCGAAAAGAGGCTAGGTAGAAGGAGTCCGTAGGTGCGAAGAATTGGCCGCACCTGTGAAGCCGCAGGTGCGGAAAAGGGACTGCAGGTGCAATAATTGGACTGTTAGTGGGTTTCGTAGGTGCGGGTCTGCAGGTATGAGGAAAGGTCCGCATGTGCAGATTAATTGGGCAGAACAATATAAAAGAGTGCCTCCACGAAATTTTTGTTATTCTTCCATTATTGTATGTGGGTGGAGCTTGCTTGAGAGCAAATTGAAGAAAGAATTTGAGGGTCTTCAGTGAAGGTAAGTTCCCGGATTATACAACTTGTTTCTGTGCTATTTTGTACGGATTAGGCTTTTAATTTGAAGAATTAAAGTGGAAAAAAGTTGGGGAAAATGGGGAGGAAGATTGAAAATCCTTTTGGTGATTTAAGTGGGAAATTATGGTCCGATTGTGGAGTTTTTGGTATGCATAGAATCGTGGGAGGATGAGGATTCTAGTGATGTAAATTTTATTAAATTCTGAGACGTGGGCCCGGGGCTCGTATTTAGTTGAATTTCAAGAATTGTGTTAAAATTTATATCTTTTGATTGGGTTTCATTCTGTTAGCGTATATTGATGATGTTAATCTGATTTTGGTTAGATTCGGAGCATTTGGGAGCCAATTCAACGGGCAAGCGCATCGCGGAGTAGCTTTTGGGGTGTTTCAAGGTAAGTAACGACTGTAACTCTAAACCTAAGGGTATGACACCCCGTTATTGATATTGTGTTGATAAATGAGGTGACACATACTCTAGGTGACGAGCATGGGGGAGTTCACCGATAGGGATTGTGACTTCGTCCGTCCCGTAGCGACTATTAAGCCGCGTATTCGGTTTGAAACCTTACGATATCCTGTGTTTCGGAAGTCTATAATTGTTTATGGGCTGTGAGCCATGTTTGGGGTCTTGTGCCGACCTGTTTAGACCCTCAGAGGCATTTTTCCATGTTTTGGATACTTTTACACAATTCTACCCCTATCCTGTTAGAACAATTGTGAACTCAGTCATGTTTCCTACTTGTTATTTTCACTGTTATCACACTGCTTTGAAAACTCTGGAAGGTATTTGCGGCTGAGTCTCATGAGTTGAAATAAATTTCCTAAGTGGCTAGTGAGGGTGACTTAGTTAGGCCGAGAGCCGAGTATGTGAGGATAGCAATGGATCGGGCTGCACGCCGCAGCACTATATATGTGTTAGGCCGAGCGTCGAGTATGTGAGGATAGTTATGGGACGGGCTGCACACCGCAACAATATATATGTTATATATTATATGTGGGTCGGGTTGCACGCTGCAGCAACAGAGATTATATATATATATGGATCGGGCTGCACGCCGCAGCAATATATATGTTATATATGGATCGGGTGGCACGCCGCAGCAATATACATATTGGATTGGGCTGCACGCCGCAACAGATATAATGCTTGGGCTGAAGGAGCCCCTCCAGGAGTCTGTACACCCCTAGTGAGCGCAGTCGACTATTATATGGATCGGGTTGCACGCCGCAGCGTATGTTATATATATGGATCGGGTTGCACACCGCAGCAGTATAAATATATAAATATATATAGTAGTGCAGCGGGCTGCCCGCCGCAGCAGTGGTGTGTGTTCATGGTACTTGCTGAGTACGAGTGTTAAGTGAGAGCATGAGAAACGGATAGTGGAGTCACGAGTGACTGAGAGACTTGCCCGAGAGGCTTTATTGTGAGTGATATTGTGCTCGAGGGGCTTATATTTTATGAAAATGCTGTTTACACTCTTCTTTACACTGAGCCTCTGATAACAAATGTTGGATAAATGTTTTTATACGAGATTTTTAAATGGAAATAAGAGTTTTTATGAAATATTCGGAATTGTATATTTCTGACTTGTTTATTCATTTCCACTGTTATTAATTATGTGGATTTTCATGATTTAAATGCTCGGCACTGCACTCAAGTTTTTAGTTACATTGATTACTTACTGAGTTGGCGTACTCACGTTACTCCCTGCACCTCTGTGTGCAGATCCAGGTACCGGACCATCTCGCTTGTTGATTTTTGACGAGCTTGGAGTTGTTCAAGGATTGAGGTAGCTGCTTTGCGTCCCCAGCTCACCTCCTTTCCTTCCCTCAGATTATAGTTTCTTTTTGTCTTTTGTACCTCAGAATTTTGTTGTAGCAAGTCACTGTTGTACATTGAATTTTCAGTCTTAGATGCTCATGACAGTTGACTCCAGGTTTTGGGGAAGTGTGTATTTGTTTTATCTCTTTCTGATATTTTTAAAATCTGCTAAATTTTGGGGAAATTAGGGGATATATTGATAATCTGAAATGGTTGGCTAGCCTAGTTCCATGATAGGCGCCATCACAACCGGCTTAGGATTTGGGGTCGTGACACCTGCCCGGGATGTTATTGATAAATAAGGAGCCAATGCGAAAGGTAAGTTAAGACGAAGGAAATAAACCAAAAAATATTACACGGAACATTGATATGAGAATGGGCCAACGAGTAGTTGGTAGGTGATTCAGGAAGAACCTAGTTATGGCTAAACAGGAGGTTACAGATGAGTCAGCATATCGTGAACGATAAACATGGTAAAACCCAATATAGTGAATTCAGCCTCATAGTAATGTTATTGTAATACTTGAGAAATATTCAGATAGGAGTTGGGATAGTTAAAGGTATCATATGAATGTTATGGAAATAAAAGAGTGTACCACTGGGAAGACAATCAAAATATCAGTTCAGAAGCAACCATACAAGAACAAGGGCGTGGAGGTAAGAACTACGGATAATTATAGGTGAGTATGAACATCAAGAATTCCATCGGGTATGCGATGTAATAAGCTCACATATTTATAAGAGTCAGAAGGTCTTCCCTAAGTACTACAACGAAAGACTAATTGAGGAATAAGGAAGAAGGAGAAAAAAATGGTTATGTAAAAACAATCTCACTACAACATTGTATGCACACTATGAAAAAGTGGCACCTACCGTGGCTAACAAACAGGAAGTAAAGTCAAAATTAATATTCGAGATCATATGAGTTTCCCCAAAACTCCGGCATGCGTGGAAGCTAAGATAAGCTAAGTATGCACGCAACAAAGAGACAGAAGACCAGGAAAAGTAAAGCTTACGTTTAAAGAAAGTTGAGAAGGAGTGAAAGGAACTATTCATTCAATGATCCAGAGTTGGTTACATTATGAATGCACTTGCAATTTCGGAGTATACATATATGTTGACAATCATACAGTCGTAGAAGATTCCGATATAAGTTAAAAGAAAGAATTGGGTCCAGGTCATAGACAAAAATTGAATTGTTAGAAGATTATATCCCTGATATTCTATAGCATCCATGAAGGACTAAAGTAATAACTAATACCATGAGTCGCATATCGGAAGATAGCTTAAGCCTACACGAAGGTTGATCAAAGGGAAGAGGAAACTAAAGAGTTACATCAACTAAGTAAATCAGGAGTCTGATTATTGGACCTAGAAAATCATAAAAGTCGTGATCGAGAACATTGCAGGACCAACCTTAATATCAAAGGTACAAGAGAGATAGTACAACAACCATAGTCTATAACGGCTCTACGATAAAACCAATTAGAAAAGTAACTGCCTTATAAGAAGTTCGTATGAAGCTCCCACCGGATTGTAGTATTATAATAATGCTCCAAGTTGTGGATGTGAATCATACTTATGTGGAAGGGAGGTTATGAAAGAGATTGAAGATGTGATGCGAGATTTTAAGGTAAGTAAGGTAAAGGTGAACAACATACGAGATACTCAAATGCAGAAGGTTGTGAATAGTCCATACTTCAGATAGAAGGCTAAAAGCATGGGGATTTAGTATCCAGGAATGATAGAAGCATCGTCAATGGTATATTTTCCAGCCTTGGTTTCAAGGTATTGAGAGGCCTAGTCAGGAGAGCAAAGAAGAGTTAGAGACGATGCGATATCTCGCTTGATGTTCCAGTACAACATAAGAAAATCTATGGTGCAAGCAGGTTTAAGGAAGATTGCAAGTAGTATAAATAGATATGTGTAGGTTGCAAGCTAAAGTATGGTAAGAAACAAGGTTTTAGGAAGACATGAGTAAGGATAAGGAAAGGTGAGTGAGAAGGTGACGAGAATGAATTCGTGCTCGGGATTAAGCCCATGAAAGCAAGAGAGCTGATGGGTTCTCTAAGTTATAGAAAACTCATTATAGCCTGAATGAGCTCAAAGGAGTCTAAGACTAGTAGCATTTAGAAAAAAATGGAATGCTACCTTGGTAGTGCAATGAGGGTGTAATTGTGATAGATAAAGGATGACGTTTGGGCCTTCCATTGAGTAATGATTTGAAGAGGATTTCATGAATTGTATGGAATTAATATACCCATGTAAGGTAAATCACATCGGGATGCTATAAAAGACAATTACGGAAGTACATTATTGCCCCTAAGTAGATCAAGAAAATCACTTCAAATGTTCCAGGATGCAACATAAGCCCTAGTGGCAATATATTACATAAAAAAATTTCAAGTTATCAATAGATGATTGTAGATCAACAATGAGGTGAATCAACAATGGATGGGTAAAAGTTGCAAAGTACGAGATGAGATTGGGTCATCAGTCTTAAGATGAATAGTAATGAAAAAGCGTTAAAGGATTTAGCTTTATGCATATAGGATAAGCAACGAGAGTAACCTGGAGTTTGGTAGTAGACCTCAGTAACGCTAAATCTGTCACGGCCCGATTTACCCTCTACGACTAGGTAAGCCTAATTGCAGAACATATATTAAATAGAAGCAATGAAATAAAGACGGAATAAGTGAGTCTACAAATGAAACATCGTCACTTGGCGCGTACAAAATACAATTTCCCAAAAACCCGGAATATCACTTTAGTCACAAGCTCTGTCTCAAAATAGCTCTATACAACGTGATGGAATTTACATGAAAAAAATCTATCTAAATCTGGAGTGGAAGGTGACTCGAAGGACTCTGCGGACGCGGCTGAATTACCTTTCGGTCTCCTAGAATCTGTTGCTCGAACCCCTAGCCATGAAACTGAGCACTGGTACCTGGATCTGCACACGAAAACATGGGCAGGAAAGGGCATGAGTACACCACAAATTGGTACCCGGTAAGTGCCAAGCCTAACCCTAGTCAAGTAGTGACGAGGTCAGGTTAAGGCTCTATTGGATTTTTATAGTAAAAACAGTTTAAAACTTGAATAGAGAGATGTAATAAGCTAAGGAAAATCAGTAGAAACAACGAGCTAAAAGAAAATAATAACAGGGAGCACTCGGCTCAGCACAACATATATCACAGTAACAAGTATGCAATGCAGTACATGGGAAAAGCTCCTGGAATCTCGTCCATAGTCCCAATTTAAAAATACAATGCAGTACAGGGGGAAAGCTCCAGGAATCTCATTCATATTCCCAATTTAAATATGCCATGCAGTAGAGGGGGAAAGTTCCCAGAATCTCGTCTGTAGTCCCAATTTAAATATGTCATGCAGTACAGGGGGAAAGCTCCCGGGATCTCGTCCGTAGTGTACAAGGGAAAGCTCCCAGAATCTCGTCCGTAGTCCCAATTTAAATATGCAATGTAGTACAAATACGGGATACAATTTTATTTAAAACAGTTCAGGAAAATCACATGCAAATATATGGATAAAACTACCTAAACATGGTACACATAGTAACAACTAGGGGAAGTTCAAGTAAACAGGTAGACATGCTACTTCCTAATCTAAACTACATAGTCAATACACGAGACAGTGAAAAAGGAAAGAAATGATTTAAGTCATGGAGGGAAAATGGAGTTTTAGCAACGATGGCCCATGTACGTACTCGTCACCTCACGTACACAGCGTCCAAGCAACATAAAATAGTATTAAAATAGCCTAAGGGGAAGTCCCCAACAAAAAGTTAGGCAAGCCACTTACCTCGACTGCGCTACTCAACTCAAAACCACGCTCTTTCCACGAGTATCCGTGTAACGACCCGACCGATCATTTTGGGAATTTAAGCTCCGTTCGGTGGCGTAAGGTCTTGAACAGCTTCATATTGGGTATACCGACCTGCGTGCGTGGTTGGATTCAACACCTTCGTATGGTGATTTTGGACTTAGGCGCGCGTCCAGGATTGGTTTTGGGAGGTCCGTAGAGTAATCTGAGGTAATTCGGCGAAAGTTAGAATTTCGGCAATTTTTCGGCCGATGGCTGAAATTGTTACATCGGGGTCGGAATGGAATTCCAGAAGTTGGAATAGGTTCGTAGCATCATTTGTAACATGTGTGCAAAATTTCAGTTCATTCGGATGTGGTTTGATTGGTTTTGGCATCGTTGGCGTATTTTTGAAGTAAAGAATTTCTAGGCTTGAATCCGAAATTTATTCGGTGTTTTAATGTTGTTTTGGGTGTTCCAAAAGTTCGACTAAGTTCATTGCATTGGTATATGACCTATTGGTGTAATTGGTTGGGTCCCGAGGGGCTCAAGATTGTTTATGACGATTATCGAAAAGTTTGAAGTTTGGAAATGCAGTTGGTGCTGCTGTTCGGGTGTGGTCGCACCTGCGGATACTCGCAGGTACGGAAAATATCACACAGGTTCGAGAATAAGCGGACTGGGCAGCCTCTGCAGGTGCGAAACTTTGGGGTGCAGGTGCGGCCCCCTCAGAGACGATTCTTAGGTACAGGTGCGGGTAGGAGCAAAGGTGAAGTTAGGTGGTCGCAGGTGCAGATGTCCTAGAAAGATTCTTATAAACGAGGGGTTAACCATTTTCTTCACATTTTTTAGCTTTGGACTTCGGACTTGGAGTGATTTTTGGGGAATTTCAAGCTAATTGAGTGGGTAAGTGTTCTTCACCTAGAATTATATATGTTCCATGATTTTTATCTTTGTTTTATCATTTAAGTTGTGTTTTGGGTTGAAGAATATGTGGGTTTTTGAAGAAAATTCTCAAAACAAAAATTCATGAATTGAGGGATGAAATGGTATCAGAATTTGGTAATTTTTGTATGGTGGAACTCATACCGGAATGGGTATTCGGATTTTGTAAAATTTGACGGGTTCTGAGGTGCGGGCCCGGGGGTCGACTTTTGGGTCAATTTTTATATTTTTGTAAATATTGAAACCTTATTATTCAGAATAGTTCCTTATACGTTTTATGTGTGTTTTGAAGTGGTTTTTGTTGATTTTGAGCCGTCCGGAGGCCTTTCCGCCCGACAAGTCCATTTTAGAGTACAAGGTTGTAGTCTTCGAGGTAAATATCTTGCCTAACCTTGTGTGGGGGAACTACCCCTTAGGATTGAGTCTTCTATGTTGATTGTAGCCTGTGTACGCGAGGTGACGGGTGCGTACTCGAACTTATTTGCAAATAGGTTGGCCTTTTAGGATTCTTAGGTCCTTATATTCCATGTGTATGAAGTTGTATTTTTTATATCTGAGTTCCGATTGCTAGATCATCTCTTTCTGCTTAAATTAGAAATTACTTGCTTAGTTTTCCTTTGTTGCTTATTTGATTTTAATTGAATTTAACTGAATACTTTACCTTTTCTACTGTCGTGCCATATCTTCCTTCATAAACTGCCTATTTGACTAGAATTAGCATAATCTCGCCCTATAATTGTTTAGTAGTGATTGGAATATCTATACGTTGGTGTCAAGCATGCCCGTGAGTGGTACATTGTGATTTATATGATTTTCCCTTAAGTTCTACTTAGGTTTAGTTGATAATCATCCATGTTGATGGTATTTCCTTGGTGTTGCTTATTACTGAGCATTTATTCAAGCTGAGTTTTATTCTGTGAAGTTGATTGTTTAGTCGAGACTGGTTATAGCTGTTTCCCTTGCCGGGATGATTGGTTTCTTATTGATGACTTGAATATTGTGAATCGTTCTTATATTTGTTTGTTTTCCCCCCGTTATATCGTTTCACTTGTTCTTGGTATTCACTTCAGTGACTACTTCTTATAAGTTAGTTTTTACCATTCTTGTGATTCAAGTCTTTTTATTGATTTGCTCGTCCCACCTTGCATTCTGTCTTTGTTGCTTTTGCGCATGTTGTGGCAATGTGTGTTATTTCTGTCGCATTCTGGTTGTTTTACTCAGTTGGCTGCATTCCATATTTTAATTGGGACTACGGACGAGATTCCGGGAGCTTTCCCCATGTACTGCATTTCATATTTAAATTTGGACTACGGACGAGATTCCGGGAGCTTTCTCCCTGTATTGCATTGCATATTTAAATTGGGACTACGAACGAGATTCTGGGAGCTTTCCCCCTGTACTGCATTGCATATTTAAATTGGGACTACAGACGAGATTCTGGGAGCTTTCCCCCTGTACTGCATTGCATATTTAAATTAGGACTACGGACGAGATTCCAAGAGCTTTCCCCTTGTACTGCATGATAAATTATGAGTTACGGACTGAGTTCCGGTAGATTTATCTTGAGGAGATTATGATCAAAAAAAATTTCTTTCAAAGGTATATTTGAAAAGCATTTGTCTTGCAGAAAACGATATTGAAATACATTTATCGGGGGAGAATATTTGAAAATCATGAATTTTGAAAGAAGTATGTTTTATTTCTATTTTTATATATATATATATATATATATATATATATATATACATGTATGTATATTCAGAGAAAGTATGTTTCCAGGAAAATTGTTCTATCCTGAAATGATTATGTCTTTAAAGCTTCAATACAAACTGCGGTTTAAAAGTTTTCACCATTTTATTGGATTTATTGGCTAAGGCCTGATGTGAACAAACTCACGCAGTGCTGAGTTACCAGTGTTTTTATTTTGTGGTGGTTTCCGATTTTGGCTCGTATTTCAGGCCATTCTTCTGTGTACTATTATGCTGTTCCGTTTATTAATTTCCGGTAATTTCTTCCGCATTATATTGTCATGTTGTTAATTAATTAGATCAGTGGTGTCTTGACTAGTCCTCGTCACTGCTTCACCGAGGTTAATCTAGATACTTACTGGGCACCGCTGTGGTGTGCTCATACTACACTTCTGTGCATTTTTGTGTGCAGATCCAGGTATTTATTGTTAGTAGCTGCGAGGATCATTGCCGAGGAGACTCAGGTAAACCTGTTGCTGCGTTCGCATGCTTCAGAGTCACCTTCCTGTTTTCATTCAACTGTTCTTACTTATTTCTAAAACAGTTGTACGTAGGAGTTGTAGAAAAATTTCGTAGAGCTTATGACTTGTATTACCGGGTTTTAGGAGATTGTAATTTTTGTCAAGATTCTATATCGAGACTGTTGGATTTTCCTTTATTATTATTGTTATTTAGTAAATGTTAGGCTTACCTAGTCCCTAAGACTAGGTGCCATCACGATACCCAACGGAGGGAGATTTGGGTCGTGAGAGGTTGGTATCAGAGCACTAGGTTCATAAGTTCTACGAGTTATGAGCGAGTTTAGTAGAGTCTTGCGGATCGGTACGGAGACGTCTGTACTTATCTTCGAGAGGCTACGGAACTAATAAGACAATTTCACTTCCTTCATTCCCATCGTGCGAGTTCTTTGATCTTGAAATTTGGAATTTATCGTTCCATTCTCTCACCGATGGTGAGGACATGAGCTGCGGTTCCTGATGATGTTACCCCGAAACAAATGTCGCAAGGGTCAGAGACAAGAGGCCAACGAGGAACACATGCCACAGTTAAGATGCCTACCAGAGCAGTCGTTGAGGAGTCGCCAGTAATTCCAGTTGGGGGACAAGTACTGGAGGTGCCTGTTGCTACCCCAGACTCCAGGAGATCTGGGTGCAGTTTTTGAGTATAATTGGTGCATTGACTCAGGCGGTTTGATTCTAGTGCACTTGCTACTTCACAGCTCAGGGAAGGAGTTCAGAATCCCACCATCTACACTCCAGAGCAGCGAGACCTTGTTGATCAGGTTCCAGTTGTCATGGCAGCACAACATGTGGTTACAGTTTAGCCCGTGGTTAAGGCGGCAACATCGGAGGAAGAACACCTTGGACTTGGGAGGTACAGGAAGTGCCACCCTCTTATCTTTCAGTGGATTGACGACAGATGATGCCCAGGGTTTCCTGGAATAGTGTCACTACATTTGTCGTACTTCGGGTATTGTGGAGATGAGCGGGGTTATTTTTGTCACATCTCAGCTCATAGGAGCGGTTTGTCAGCGATGGCGGGCATATGAGTTGGGGTAGCCCGGCCGAGTCAGCTTCACTTGCATGGATTCAGGTTTCAGAGATGTTTGGAGGGGGTTTGCACTCCAGTCCCTCCGAGATGCATGACGCGCAGAGTTTGAGTATTTGCGTCAGGGCACTATGTCAGTAGTAGAGTACGTCGTCAGATTCAGTGAGTTGGCCAGTTATGTACCTCACTTGGTTGTTTTAGTTAGGAGGCGAGTCCGTAGATTCATTGAGGGACTCAGGCATGACATTCGATTCAGGAGGACTCAAGAGTTAGAGTCGGATATCTCGTTTTAGCGGGTAGTAGAGATCGCTCGCCGGTTAGAGAACATGTGGGATCGGGAGCTAGAGGACAGACGAGATCAGGAAAGAAGGTTCAGGGAGGCAATGAGGCCTCGTATATCGGAGGAATCCACTAGTCCTTAATATGGAAATAGGGTACCCCACAGTAAAGGTTTTGTGGGTCAGCCAGTTCAGTTTGCATTACCAGCTGTGCATGGGGTTTCAGGTACTCAAGGGTCTCAGAGTACTCGTATTGTATGGCTTCCACAGCCACGTTGGCAGAGAGGTTGTCTTGAGCGTGGAGATGTTAGCCACAGGGTGAGAGATTGTTCTAGGATTCAGGTAGGTGTGTTATAGCAGGGTATTCAGGTGAGTAGAGGTCGCCCAAGAGGGGGAGGCCCGACCCATTGATGTGTTTCATATAGTAAACTAGAGACCGTTGTGACAGATATTATCTCCCGGGTATGCTTTGATGTGTTAAAGAGGGGCACCATTTGTATTTCATTATAGTTCTGCTAGTCGGGATGAGTTTCCCTTATTTGTTTGTCTTATTGATAAGTGAGTTTCATGCTTTGCACTATATTTTTCATGCTTGCTCCTGTTGGGAGATTCTGTCAGTGGTAACCCGTGTCTATCGTTTTTTATTCATCAATTAGAGGGGTGAGACTAGAAGTGAGTCCTTGTTTTTCATCATGGTGAGCTTTATGTGATTTTTCCTAAGTATTTTTGTTTACGAGCTGTGATTTGATACTCCGTTGAGATGTGAGTTAAGTGAGCGTTATGATTTTGTTAGCCGAGATGAGTTAGCGGGAGATTTCAATTAGTACGATATATATTCGACATGTGATATAGAGTTGAGGGTGAGACCCTCATGATCTTTTGTGATTTGATATGTTTGGACCGGGCTGAGTACCGCGGTGGATGTTATATCATAATGGGATCCTTGTGATTTGTTCATATGCTTTGCTTCTTCCTTGTCATGTTGCTCTTTTAACTCAGTATTGATAGAGAGTTATGCCTATGGGATTGTTCGATAGTCCCTTTATATGTTTCTATTTTCATATTCAGTTATTTCGTTATGTGCTTCTTTAGTTTAGCTTGGCGGGATGTGTGCCTGGTGGTGTTAGTTGTGGCTCGGTGTTTCGGGTGTCTAACAATGAGGTCTTCGTATTTATTGCATCATTATCAGTATTATGGGGTTGGAAACCGTGTTCTTTCAGATGTGAGGTAAATTGCCAATGCTGAGTTGATTTCGGGCAGCCATTGTGATAAAAAGTGTTATTATGAGCCTACGTGTGATTTGCTATATTGGGTGGTCGTGACTTATGGGTATAGTCATGAGTTAATGCAGCTGGTTGAGGCTAATGCCGGATATGGATTTAGGATCGGGTCTTTTGGAAATGAGTAGAAGGTGAGAAATTGAGGTATGAGGCTTATCGGTGGTGATGAGAAGGCTATATTGCAGTTGTGATGGTATCATCGGGCTTATGTAGATTGGGGTGACGTGGGATCATCCGCGGGTGTGTGTTGGAACTGCGCAATCAATGATTGGATGAGTTTGAGGTGAATCTTGGCACGTTCGAGATGAACGTTTGTTTTAAGAGGGGGAGAATGTAACGACCCGACCGGTCGTTTTGGGAATTTAAGCTCCGTTTGGTGGCGTAAGGTCTTGAACATCTTCATATTGGGTATACCGACCTGCGTGCGTGGTTGGATTCAGTTACCGGATAATCCGGAGTCGAATTGGGAGGAAAATTTCAAATTTTGAAGCTTAAGTGATGGAAGTTGACCGGAGGTTTGACTTTTGTGTAAACAACCTCAGAATGAGTTTTAGATAATGCCAACAGCTTCGTATGGTGATTTTGGACTTAGGCGCGCGTCCGAGATTGATTTTAAAGGCCAGTAGAGTAATCTGAGGTAATTCGGCGAAAGTTAGAATTTCGGCAATTTCAGCCGATGGGTGAAATTTTGATATGGAGTCGGAATGGAATTCCGGAAGTTGGAATAGGTTCGTAGCATCATTTGTAACATATGCGCAAAACTTCAGGTCATTTGGATGTGGTTTGGTTGGTTTCGGCATCGTTGGCGTATTTTTGAAGTTTAGAGATTCTAGGCTTGAATCTGAGATTTATTCGGTGTTTTAATGTTGTTTTGGGTGTTTCAAAAGTTCGACTAAGTTCATGTTTCGGTATGTGACCTATTGGTGTAATTGGTTGAGGTCCCTAGGAGCTCGGGATGGTTTAGGACGGTTACCGGAAAGTTTGAAGTTTGGAAATGCAGCTGGTGATGCTATTCTAGTGTGGCCGCACCAGCGGGTAGGGGACCGCAGGTGCGGAAAATATCACGCATGTGCGAGAATAAGCGGACTGGGTAGCCTCCGCAGGTGCAGAACTTTGGGGCGCAGGTGCGGCCCCCACAAAGGCGATTCTTGGGCGCAGGTGCGGGTAGGAGCGCAGGTGCGGTTTGTGTTTCGCACCTGCGATTGCACAGGTGCGATTAAGTGGTCGCAGGTGTGGATGTCCTGGGCAGATTCTTATAAATGAGGGTTAGCCATTTTTTTCACATTTTTGAGCTTTGGACTTCGGATTTGGGAGCGATTTTTGGGGAATTTCAAGCTAATCGAGTGGGTACGTGTTCTTCACCTAGAATTATATATGTTCCATGATTTTTATCTTTGTTTTATCATTTAAGTTGTGTTTTGGGTTGAAGAAAATGTGGGTTTTTGAAGAAAATTCACAAAATGAAAATTCATGAATTGAGGGATGAAATGGTATAGGAATTTGGTAATTTTTGTATGGTGGAACTCATACCGGAATGGGTATTCGGATTCTGTAAAATTTGACGGGTTCCGAGGTGCGGGCCCAGGGGTCGACTTTTGGGTCAATTTTTATATTTTTGTAAAGATTGAAACCTTATTATTCAGAATAGTTCCTTATACGTTTTATGTGTGTTTTGAAGTGGGTTTTGTTGATTTTGAGCCATCCGAAGGCCTTTCCGCCCGAGAAGTCCATTTTAGAGTACAAGGTTGTCGTCTTCGAGGTAAGTATCTTGCCTAACCTTGTGTGGGGAAACTACCCCTTAGGATTGAGTCTTCTATGTTTATTGTAGCCTGTGTACGCGAGGTGACGGGTGCGTACTCGGACTTATTTGCAAATAGTTTGGCCTTTTAAGATTCTTAGGTCCTTATATTCCCTGTGTATGAAGTTGTATTTGTTATATCTGAGTTTCGATTGCTAGATCATCTCTTTCTTATTAAATTAGAAATTACTTTCTTAGTTTTACTTTGTTGCTTATTGTTGGTTGATTTCCCAATGCACACGCAAGTTTACGTGGTCGACAAGTAATATAGGATTTTA
>MDKI01074762.1:0-30816 GCA_005239505.1 Nicotiana paniculata
ACTTTTTCTTGCTCTTCCGAGCTCATGACATCCTTATTAACACCAAACCGCAATCTCGATTCTCACTCCCAGTACCATACTGCTTACCGCACCTAATATGCCAATATGAGGTAGAGCAAGAATTCCATCATAACTTCTGAACCTCTAATAGGGTGAACACTTCATCATATGGAAACCTTTTACTTTATTCAATTCAAGAGTACCATCTCAACACACGAGCGAATTCTCACAATCATCCAACACGCAAATCCTTAAGTAGTAGTCTACACCACCATAACCCTTCCGGGATCCGCCTACACCTGACATGCCATAGCACTCAATTTCTCCCACATGAAATCCATTACGACGGCTGACAACCCCCGCACACACCGGCACAAACCACATGCATAACTTAATCACATCGAAGGAACTGACCATTGCCGTAAATGTGCAATTTCAACCATGACTAATCAATATATCTTTTTTTAACCATCTTCAATTACCTCAGCAATTATAGCAACTTCCTTCAACTCATAGCAAACTCAACCCTCACTCATCCCGAGTGACCTTGATTCACGAGACCGTGCTGCCTAACTCCCGCAACCCGTCTCATACCATCTTGATAATCTTTATACAATCCGAAGTTTATTTCTCTCACTTCTCCAATACTATCCAGCACGTTGAAACATATCATAGAACATTCCAACCATCTTCCTTTTTCTTAGAAATTAGTCTGCAAAATCTCGATCCTCGTTCATACTGCTGCCTGAAACCCTTAAACGTCACATTCTTAAATTTTGAACTCACTAGGGCCGCTATTGAGAGTCACCCACTCTGACTGGCCCCGAATACAATCAACTCCAAGGATCTTCTAGCACATGAACACCCCTTTTCCTTGAAGCACGTGACTGAGTCACTACCCTGACAACTCACCTACGCCTTAAGCAAAATTCTAAATCTTCCAAATCCCAACCCTGGCCCGACAGGGCCAACTTTTGCACACATTCATCAAATCCCACGCACAATCACCAGTTTACTCCTTTCCTTTAGCTGTAATAACTTGCCAACACGCCGACAATCCGCAATCCCATGAGAAGACAATCTTACAACCTAACTGCAGATGGTGGGACTCCCTCACTTAGCCCGAAGCTACTTGCACCACTCTGGACCCTGCCGAGATCCTTTCTCCTTTGTTAACCTGATCTTGCTCAATCAATCCGTTCAACTCTTCCAAATTCTCTTGTTAGCACTCCCTAAATACTCAATTCTCTAGCATCAATAACACATTCTGCCTCCTACCGAATAGCCACTAGAACCCCTCATAGAGACTTGCCAACCATGCCACCGCTAACCTATTCACAGGTGATAACCCACCTGTGGAAATCACCAAATGATTCCTTCCAACGGCGATGTACTGCACACCCTCTACAACATCAATATCCCGTCCTAAGCCTGCTTCATTTACCAACTTTACTAGTACATCCTCTCCTCATGTACATCCATTAAATGCGTGACAATATCTTCAAATTCCAAGCTATGTTTTTGATCCCCCACTTCGCAACTGCTCGACTTCCGCTTCCTGCACCTGACCTCCTAGAAATGGAACCACCACCTCGCCTCAGTTTAATATCATTCTTTGCCAACCGCATTCTTCAATACTTCTTCTCAATACTCTGACCCCACGCAACCGAAGAAAGTATAGCACCGACAAACTTAATACATTCCATTCGATCAATGATGACGACTTCACGTCACAGGTGCATATCCCACCTCGCTTGAAGACACCAAGTCTTACTACTTTATCAACCCCAACTGGAGCATTCATAATCCAAATGCCTTTCCTCTGCTGGAACTAAAATATCAAAATCTCGAAATCACACTCTTAGAAGACCTCCCTTCAAACCATTCATCACCCCCGACATACGGGCAAGCATGTTATCATCATATCGATATCGCGCGATAACGCAAGAATTATCACTACCTGAGCATAGCCTTAAGGCTCCCAGAAAAACAGCTACTGAGCTGAAATGACATATTATCCTTCCACAGGGCAACGACAATAGCCTCAATCAACTTCGCAGGGAGAAACATCCCGCACCGCACCCATGGCACCATTTCAATTCCTCAAATTCCTAATTCATATGCGTAAGATTGAGTAGGAATAAACATAGGCATAAGCCTCAAGGGAATCAAACCGCACGATGAGGAATCAAGAAGGGAAGTACTCCTAACAGCCATGTAGCCTCTCGAAGATAAGTACAGACGTCTCTGTACCGATCCGCAAGACTCTACTAGACTTGCTCATGACTCGTGAGACCTACGGGAACCTAGCGCTCCGATACCATGTTGTCACGGCCCAAAATCCATAAGGTCCTGATAGCGCAAACATCATTGTCAAGCAAGCCAATCATTAATTAATTGAAACAATTTCCTGTTTTAACATTTATCAAAAAAAAAGAAAAAAAATCATTTCCTTTCACTTTATTACATATTAACTAAATAAAATCTGTCGAGTAAAACAATAGTTTGAATATTCCATTTCAACAATTATATCCCAACACATCCCAGAACCCGGTGTCACAAGTACATGAGCAATTTCTAAGAATTTATACAATCATCACAAAGCTTGTCTGAAATACAAGTTGGAAAACGAATTTAAAATGAAAATAAATACAGTATGAGGGAGACTCTGTCAGTTGTGAATCGCCTCCAGATGATACAGCTCGCCTAAGTCTCTAAATCTACCACATTGCTATGAAAGTACCTGTGCAATCAAAATGCACAGCAAGTGTAGCATGAGTACAGAAACAACGTGTACTCAGTAAGTCACCCGCCTAACCTCAGAGAGGTAGTGCCGATAGGTCGAATTAGACACTCACTAGGGTCCAACAATTTATTTAACAGCATAAGATGAACACGATAGGCATGTAAAGGTAGTAAAGCAGCATATATACAAGGCACTGAAATCCAAGTAAATACTGGAAGTAAACAAACAGTTACCACTTTCTCTTTTTTTTTCCCAAATATCTTAAATAAACAATTTCCTCTTTTTTTTTCCCCAAATATCATAAATCAACAATTACTTCTTTATTTTCCTCCAAATATCTTATCACTTCGAAAATCATGAAAAATATTTAACAATTTAGCATGCGCGTACGGGATAAGGATAACACCCGGCCTGAAACATCATAATAATCATCTCTATGCACTACCTAGGGTCGAACAGCCCGAACCATAATATTTCTTTCAATCTCGTTGTAGCGTATCTCGCTCCCATGAGAGTGGGGAAAATAACACTCCGCTCGTGGAATGTGAATTGTGAAGCGGTCACATGCACAATCAACAGTCGACCCCGACTACGTCGGGAAAACAAGTACTCAAGTAAATGACAGATTTCTCTTTTGAAAACCACAAAATAGAATTTAAATCCATTTTCGAAATTCACTTGCGAAGTTTTTATAATGTTTAATAATACAACCTTATCCGGAAATACAATTGCCCGCGAAGGAAATCAATTCTCTTTTTAGATAATTAAGAAAATAAACTCTGATCTTCCTTAGTCATTCGATTACAATTTCGATTATATTAGCAGTCTAATATTACAGAAAAGATCACAGGTACAACAGGTAAGGCATGCTAGTGGGTCCTAGGCTACCCGGACATGGCATAATAGTAGCTACGCACGGACTCCCATTACCTCGTGCGTACGTAGCCCCCGCAGATTGTAACACATATTTAATTAGTTCACCTAGGGGGAAATTCCCCCTCACAAAGTTAGAAAGGAGACTTACCTCGCTCCGATGTCCCACAACCGGCTTCCAAGCCCTTCCGACGACTTCCATGGATGCACAACGCCCCAAAACTACCAAATAATGGGCAAAGCAATTAAAATTCATCCTAATACTTGCAACAAATTCAAATTATATACTTTCCCAACCCCGCTTAGTGAAATGACCAAAATTCCCTCGGCCCACACGCCCGGAATCTGAAAGTTATCGAAGATATATTCTACCCATAGCCTTACTAACTAAAATATACGATTTACTCTAAATTCCATGCTCAAATTCGTGGCTAAAAATCCAAATTACCATTTCTAGGTTTCATCAATATTTTCCAAATTTTCCCACAATTTTCATCTATAATTCCATGCAATAACCTTGTATTTGACTTACAAACATGAAGGAATTACTTACCTTGACATTGATGATGAATTTCCCCTCTTGAAGCCCTCTTAAAATCGCCTAAGCCATCAGAAAAATGAGATAAATGGCCAACAATCCCAGTTTTAAAACATTCTGCCCAGCCTCATTTCCGCACCTGCGATCCTTCCTCCGCACCTGCGATCCCGCAGGTGCGACCAATATCCCGCACTTGCGGCTTCCTCAGCTCCAGACCAAACTCGCACCTGCGCCCCATTGTCTGCACCTACGGCCAAAGTCTCGCAGGTGCGGTAGCACCAGACACCAGCAACTTCAGCTTTTCTCAACTTCAAATATTGATCTGTTAACCACCTGGAATACACCCGAGGCCCCCGGGACCACGTCCAATTATACCAACATGTCCCAAAACATAATGCAGACTTGATCGAGGCCTCAAATCACATCAAACAACATCGAAACCACGAATCGCACCCAAATCCTAACTTCATGAACTTTGAAATTTCCAAATTCTACATCTGATGCCGAAACCTATCAAATCACGTCTGATTGACCTCAAATTTTGCACACAGGTCATGTTCGACATTACGGACCTGCTCCAACTTCTGGAATCGTATTCCGACCTCGATATCAAAACTTCCACTTCCGGTCGGATTTCTCAAAAACCTTCAAATTTCTATCTTTAGCCAAATAACTTCAAAATGACCTACGGACATCCAAATTCACTGCCTATCGCGCTCCCAACTCCAGAATCACCATACGAAGCTATTCGCAGACTCGAAATCCCAAACGGACATCAATGTATTGGTAAAAAGAGTTTCACACGTAAACCTACTCTTGACAACTCAGCCAGTTATGTGGACACAGGAGAATGCGACAGCTGGATGTGATTCTTTGAAGAGGTACGGAACAAAGAGGCACGATTCAATAAACCCTCTATCTCATCATCCACGGGAAACTCAAGATGATCAAGACAGGGAAGATACACGGTCAGAATGAATCTGGACAAAGCTACGGGCAGATTCAAGAACCCACAATTGATTACTCGTACATTATGTAACCGTACCCCAAATATCGGTATCCTCTGTAACGCCCCATTAATGTCATAATTAGTCATTAATGGGCAATCATAGCAAGAGTTGTACGTTATATCAAGGAATCTCCTATATAAGGGAGGGGAATACAGCTTGTAAAGACATCTGATTCTCGAATACAATCTATTTTATTTTTCTATATTTTTGCAATATTGTCTATTATTCATTTTTCTCTATTTCCTTGATTATAAGTAGCATGTGTTCATCCTAGAAATAGATTTAGTCATAGGATCTAATTCCTTGGTTAAACAATCAACATCACTGAAATGCGCTTTAAGCCAAACTTAGGAAATTCCTTCAAAAATGCTGACTTCCACAATATACGCCGAAACGCTCCCTGGTTATCCAAAACCCAATCCGGACATACGCCCAAGTCCGAAATCATCATACGAACCTACTGGAACCTTCAAATCCTGATTCGGAGATCGTTTACTCAAGATTCCAATCTTAGTCCATTTCTCCAACTTAAGGCTTCTGAAATGAGAATTTTCTTTCCAAACCAACTCTAAACTTCCCGAAATTCAATTCCGACCACGCCCACGGGTCATAATACCTGAAACGAAGCTGCTCACGGCCTCAAACTGCTAAACGATGCGCTAGAGCTCAAAACAACCAGTCGGGTCGTTACATCCGCGGAGATCAGCAGGCTTCTAAAAGTGTCATTTCAGTGGCGGATTCAAGCATAATAAATGATGTTACAAATGAGAAACAACAACTCTATAATTCAGTTGAGGATATAATAATACAAACCTCAGCTGAAAGAGTTTCAGGACAGATGGATGGAGATTCAAGACCCAATGTTATTCAAGATACAGAAGAGAATGAAAACATCAAAACAACGAATGAAGAACTCGAGGCTATCATACTATTCAAGCATTGACCAGACAGAAAAATTTACATCATAGCAAAATTAAGCCCGAAAATGAAAGGTAAATTAGTTAAATTTTTAGAAGCTAACACAAATTTCTTTGCTTTGTCGCATTCAGATATGACAGGTATACCACCGGAGGTGATGACCCACCAGTCAAGCAAAAGAAAAGGAAGCAAGCGTCCTTCAAAAATTAAGTGGTTGAGGATGAGGTGCAAAAACTTTTAAAAATTGGATCAATACGAGAGTTAAATTACCCAAACTGGTTAGATAATATTGTGGTAGTTCCAAAAAAGAATGGAAAATGGTGGGTTTGCGTAGATTATACTGATCTAAATAAAGCTTGCTCAAAAAAATTTGTTTCCTTTTATGCATATAGATCAACGAATTGATTCTACCGTAAGTCATTAGTTGTTAATTTTTTTAGAAGCATATTGAGGTTATAATTAAATAAAGATGGATCCCCTAGATAAAGAAAAAACTTCGTTTATTACAGACAGGGGGACTTATTGTTACAAAGTCATGCCCTTTGGTTTAAAAAATGTTGGGGGCACGTATCAAAGATTGGTGACTAAAATATTTCAAGAACGCCTGGAAAAGACTGTGGAAGTCTACATTGACAATATGTTAGTCAAGTCAACACAAGCAGGGGATCATTTTCAACACCTTTCAAGCACTTTCGAAATTCTCCGCAAATACAAAATGAAGCTAAATCCAGAAAAATATGCTTTTGGCGTGGCTTAAGGTAAGTTTTTAGGCTTTCTTGTTTCTAACAGTGGCATTAAAGTGAATGGTTCACAGATCAAATCAATTGAGGATATAACTGACATACTCACGATCAAAAAAGAGGTGCAGAGGTTAACAGGGAGGATAGGAGCTTTGGGAAGATTTATTTTCAAATCTTCAGAGAAAAGTTTTAAATTCTTTTGAGTATTGAAAAAGCAAAACCAATTTGAGTGGACTGACGAATGCCAACAAACTCTCAAAAATCTAAAATCATATTTGTCAAATTGTCACGACCCTAAATCCTAAACCAGCCGTGATGGCGCCTATCGTGGAACTAAGCTAGCCAATTCACATATTTACAATTTCTTTCCAAAAATCCCAAATCATTTTCAACATTTCATAAAAATATATAGAATTTACTGAATCTATTACGAAAAATAAACAGTTAAAAACAGTCTAAACCATCCCCAAAATCTGGAGTCAACATGTCATGAGCATCTAAGGAATATACCAAAAAGCCTACTATTATAATACAAAACCTCTGAACGAATAACTAAGTATAACATAAAATGGGACAAACAGAGATGCTGCGGACGCTGAACATCTACCTCTATGTCCCGAACTTCGGCTCCGCACGGAATAGATGTCTAACGCTCGGTATCAGCACCTGTATCTGCACATAGGGGTGCATGGAGTAATGTGAGTACGCCAACTCAGTAGTAATGAAAATAAATCAAGTCTAAGAGGAAAGAAACACATAAAAATCCAATCATCAGTTCACATAAGAAGAGCCTTTCTTTTCAACAATATATATACATATATGTATGAAATCAACATGCCCTAAAAGCCAACTTCAGTAAAATTCTTTCGAAAATGTGTTTTCCAGCAATTTCAGAAATAAAAATACCTGAAGAATTTAGTGTAAAAATGAAATAAGTCATAAATAGCCCCTCGGGCAGAACTCACTCAGCACCTCACAACCACTCAGTAACAGCCCCTCGGACAACCTCACTGTCACTCATGCCTCCCAGTTACTCGTCACTCGGCACTCACACTCAATAGGTACATGCACTCACTGGGGGTGTGTACAGACTCCGGATGGGCTCCTTCAGCCCAAGCGCTAATATCAAGCCACCTCGTGGCGTATCATATCCTCACAATCAGGCCCTCGGCCTCACTCAGTTGGAAACTCTCAAAAGCCCATCGGGCGTATCAGTAAAATGGGGTACTCGACCCAAAACATCATTTTTATATCTCAAAATAGTGTAAATTAGGTTGAGTTTCGAAATCACTTAAACATAACATGACTGAGTGTAAATCATAAATCAACAGTGAGGAAATAGCAGTAAAAAAAACCCCAATGGGGTCCAAACAAGTCGGCACGAGGCCCCAAACATGGTTTAAAGCCCAAATATATCAATAGTTTTACAACACAACTTAACATAAGATTTAGAGTAAAAATATGCAACTCAATAGTTGTCGCAGAGAGGATCAAGTCCAGTCCAAAAATCAGTGCACGCCACATACTCGTGATCCGACATGTGCGACATTCTAAAAACAGTGAGAAACATGAAGCCCGGGGCTTCATACCCTTAGGACAATATTTAAAGCCATTACTTACCTCGGCCAGACCACAATACTAATCCGCGATGCTCTTGCCCCTAAAATTGGCTCCCGATTGCTCCGAATCTAACCAAACCAGATTAACATCATCAATATACGCTAAAGGAACAAAACTCAATCGAAAGCTATCAATTTATACAAAATTCTCTAAATTCGGCCAAACCCGAGCCCTGGCCCACGTCTCGAAATTCTATAAAATTTACATCACTAGAATCTACATCCTCCCACGATTCTACATATACCAAGAACACCACAATCATACCACAATTGCCCGCTCAAATCACCAAAAGAATTTTCCAAACTTCCTCCCATTTTTCCCAACTTTTTCTACTTTAAATTCTTCAAATTTCAAGCCTAATCTGTCACAAAATAACATAGAAACGAGTTTATAATTCGGGAACTTACCTCCACTGAATACCTTCGAATTCCCCCTTCAATTTTCTCTCAAACCAGCTCAACCCGCATGTAACAATGGAAGAAATGACCAAAATTTTGCGGAAGCACCTATTTATATTTTCTGTCCAGTTAATCTGCACCTGCGAAAAATTCCTCGCACCTACGGACTCACACCTGCGGTCCCAGGTGCGCACCTACGAAATCTCACTACAGTGCATCGCACCTGCGAGTCCTTTTCCACACCTGCGGCTTCGCAGGTGTGACCCATGCCTTGCACCTGCGGATTCCTCCTGCCTAGCCTCTTTTCGCACCTGTGCAAGGTTCTTCGCACCTGCGGCCATCGCACCTGTGGCTCCCCATCATTAGGTGCCGCCACACCTGTAAATTCACACCAGCAACTATTTTGCTGCAATTTCCTAAATCCAAACCCCCGCTAACCATCTGAAATCAATCCCGAGCCCCCGGGGCCCCAACCAAACATACCAACACACCCCATATGTAATGACCCGGTAGGTCGTTTTGAGATTTAGCGCCCCGATCCCCTAATAAATGTTTTCCCCATGTCTATTTATACTTTTGGGACTTGTTGGAACATTGAGTGGTGAAATTCAGAGAGTTTTTGGACACATAGTCCTTTGTGTGAGTTTAAGCCTTAGAAATCAGACCATAGTTGGAACTGTGGGAAGACAGGTCCGAAATGGGATTTCGTCGACTCTGTTAGCTCCGTTGGGTGATTTCGGAGTTAGGAGCATGTACGGAATGTGCTTTCGAGGTATGTAGTACATTTAGGCTTGAATTGGCGAAAGTTAGAATTTCTGCAATTTTGGCCGATAGGTGGAATCTTCATATCAGGCTCAAAACGGAATTCCGAGAGTGGATGTAGGTCCATTGTATCATTTGTGACATGTGTGTAAAATTTGAGGTCATTCGGACTCGTTTTGATGTGTTTCGGCATCGGTTGTAGATTTTGGAAATTTCATAAGTTCTTAGGCCTGAATCTATGTATAATTGGTGAATTTGGTGTTATGTGGTATGTTTTAGAGGCTCGACTAAGTTTTTTTAAGGTATTAGGGCTGGATGGTAAGTTTAATTGAGGTCCCAGGGGCCTCAAGGATGTTTCGGATGCTCAACGGGTGAATTTAGAACTTGGAAGAACAGCTGAACCATTGTTGGTTTTGGTGTCTCGCACCTGCGATGGACTTTCCGCAGGTGCGGACACGCAGGTGCGGACGAGGGGCTCGCAGGTGCGGGCTTGGCCAAATCACCCGGTCCTCGTAGGTACGATTGGTTTTCCGTAGGTGCGGAGCCGCAAATGCGGCCAATTAACCGCAGGTGCGGTCCCAGGCCTTTTAGTGGGTTTTCGCAACTGCGATGGAATTTCCGCAGATGTGGTCCAAGGGGTGAAGGTGCGTAAATCGCTGGGCAGTTATATCAAATTCGAGGGCTTCAATTTCATAACTACAAAAATCAATTGGAGCTCAAGTGTGGGCGATTTGGAGTGAGTTTTGAGGATAAGCTTCAAAGGTAACGATTCCTAAACCTATTCCCTTTGTATATCATTAATCCATGGCCATTCCTTCCATGCAATTAAGGGATTTAGGTGAAAAATCATGCAAATGGGAAAAAGTTTCCCTAATTAGTAAATCCGAGACTTTAATAGGATTTTGTCGTCAGTTTTTGATGATTCTTGTTTGAGTGAGTTCGTGAGTGAATGGGTGTTCTAAATTTGTAACTTTCACTCGATTCTGAGACGTGAGCCCGGGAGACTTTTTGGGAAATTTTCTTAAATTTGCGTATTAGCCTCGAACTTATTAGCTATTTTGATTCCTTAAAGTGATATTTACATTATGCGATCGAATTGAATAGATTTGACCCATTTGGAGTCGGATACTCGTGGCAAGAGCGTGGTTTCGAGTTGAGTAGCGCAGTCGAGGTAAGTGGCTTGCCTAACTCTATGTTGGGGACTTCCCCTAGGCTATTTTTAATACTGTTTATGTTGATTGGGCGCCGTGTGCGTGAGGTGACGGGTACGTACATGGGCCATTGTTACAAAAAATTCCATTTTTCCTCCATGACTTAAACCATTTCACTCCTATTTCACTGATTCATGTATCGACTGTGTAGTTTAGATTAGGAAATAGCATGTCTACCTGTTCTACTTGAATTTTCCCTAGCTATTACTATGTGTACCATGTTTAGGTAGTTTTATCCATAATTTTGCCTGTGATTTTTTCCTGAACTGTTTTAAATAAAAAAATTGTATCATGTATTTGTACTGCATTGCATATTTAAATTGGGACTACGGACGAGATTCCGGGAGCTTTCCCCCTGTACTGCATTGCATATTTAAATTGGGACGACGCACGAGATTCCGGGAGCTTTCCCCATGTATTGCATAGCATATTTGAATTGGGACTACGGACGAGATTCCGGGAGATTTCCTCATGTACTGCATTGGATATTTAAATTGGGACTACGGACGAGATTCCGCGAGCTTTCCCCCTGTACTACATTGCATATTTATTACTGTGATATATGTTGTGCTTAGCCGAGGGCTCCCTGTTATTGTTTACTTTTTGCTCATTGTTATACTGATTTGCCTCAGCTTATTATATCTCTCTATTCACATTTTTATACTGTTTTACTGTAAAATCCAGTAGAGCCTTAACCTGACCTCGTCACTACTCGACTGGGGTTAGTCTTGGCACTTACTGGGTACCAATTTGTGGTGTACTCATGCCCTTTCTTGCACATATTTTTCTTGTGCAGGTCTAGGTACCAGCGCTCAGTTTCGTGGCTAGGGGTCCGAGCAGCAGCTGTTAGGAGACCGAAAGGTAATTCTGCCGCATCCGCAGAGTCCTTCGAGTCACCTTCCACTCAAGATTTAGATAGATTTCTTTTCATGTAAATTCCCTCTCGTTGTATAGAGTTATTTTGAGACAGAGCTTGTGACTAGAGTGATCTTCCGGGTTTTGGAAAAGTTGTATTTTGTATGCGCCAAGCGGCGATGCTTCATTGTAGGCTCACTTATTCCATCTTTATTTCTATTGTTTTTATTTAGTATGTGTTTTCGCAATTAGGCTTACGTAGTCGTAGAGACTAGGTGTCGTCACGATGCCTTCGGAGGGGAAATCTGGCCGTGACACCATAGCATCATTCAAGCTTAGTCGAGCATTTCAAACACCAAAAACAACACAAATACACCAAAATTACATCAAAGTCAAGCCTATGAACTTTGAAACTTCTAAACTTCGCCAATGATGCCGAAACCAACCAAAACACATCTGATTGACTTGAAAATTTGCACACGTATCCAAAATGACATTACAAACCTGTTCCAACTTTCGGAATTCCATTCCGACCTCGATAGTCTATTTTCCACTGCCGACCGGAAATCGCCAAAAACTAACTTTCGCCAATTCAAGCCTAATTCTACATCGGTCATCAAAACTTCATTCCGAACACACTACTAAGTCCTAAATCACCTAACAAAGCTATCTGAGCCATAAAATCCGCATCCCGAGGTTGTTTACCAATAAGTCAACTCCCTGTTGACTTTTCCAACTATTCAGCTAGTTAAGAGACTAAGTGTCTCAGTTCTCACCACAACCACTCCGAAACTGAACCAACCGACCCAACACAACATAAATAGGCTAAGCAAAATATGTAAAGCATAAATGCGGGAAACAGGTCTAACCTCACGGAATGACCGGTTGGGTCGTTACATCCTCTCCCTCTTAAACAAACGTTCGTCCTCGAATACCTGGAGTCTCGAATAAGTGAGGATATCTGCTCCACATCTCCCGCTCGGTATCCCAAGTGGCATCATCCACTATCTGTCCTCTCCACTGAACCTTCACTGAAGCTATATCCTTAGACCTCAGCTTTCTGACCTGACGACCCAAAATAGCCACTGACTCTACTTCATATGAAATATCACCCTCGAGTTGAACCGTGCTGAAGTCCAAAACATGAGATGGGTCACCAACATACTTCTAGAGCATCGAAACATGGAACACCGGATGAACACTCGATAAGTTGGAAGGCAAGGCAAGTCTATAAGGAACATCCCCAATCCTCTGAATCACCTCAAATGGATCAATGAACTTGGGACTCCGCTTTCCCCTCTTCCCGAACCTCATAACACCCTTCACGGGTGACACCTTCACCAGCACCTTCTCCCCAACCATAAAAGACGCATCTCGGACCTTCCGGTCCGCATAACTCTTCTGCCTAGACTGCGTCATGCGAAGCCACTCCTGAATCAACTTCGCCTTACCCAACGCATCTTGAACCAAGTCTGTTCCCAATAGCCTAGCCTAGCCCGGCTCGAACCAACCAACCGGAGATCTGCACCTCCTACCATATAAAGCCTCATACGGAGCCATCTTGATACTCGACTGATAACTATTATTATATGCAAACTCCGTGATTGGAAGAAATTGGTCCCATGAACACCTAAATCAATGACACAGGCACGCAACATATCCTCCAAAATCTGAATCTTACGCTCTGACTACCCGTCGATCTGAGGATGAAACGTTGTGCTCAACTCAAACTGAGTACCCAACTCTCTCTGCACAGCCCTCCAAAACTGAGATGTGAATTGACTAACTCTGTCAGAAATGATAAAAGCTGGAACCCCATGCAATCGGACAATCTCCCTGATATAAATCTCAGCTAACCACTCTGAAGAATAAGTAGTACCAACAGGAATGAAGTGCGCAGACTTGGTCAGCCGATCCACAATAACCCATATAGAATCAAACCTACTCGAAGTCCGTGGGATCCCAAATACAAAGTCCATGGTGATTCGCTCCCACTTCCACTCCGGAATATCTAATCTTTGAAGCAATCCACCTGGTCTCTGATGCTCATGCTTGACCTGCTGACAGTTGACACACCGAGCTACGAACTCCACAATATCCCTCTTCATCCGCCTCCATTAATAATGTTGTCTCAGATCCTGATACATCTTCGCGGCACCCGGATGGATGGAATACCGCGAACTATGGGCCTCAACTAGAATCAAATATCTAAGTCCATCCACATATGGCACGCAAATCCGGCCCCGCATCCTCATGACCCCATCATCACTGATAACCACATCCCTGGAATCACCGCGACGGACCCTGTCCTGAAGAACGAGCAAGTGTGGGTCATCATACTGGCGTGCTCTAATCTGATCATAAAGAGAAGACCTGGAGGCTACACAAGCCAATACCCACAGAGACTCTGATAGATACAATCTCACCAACTGGCCCGCTAAATCCTGAACATCAAGTGATAATGGCCGCTATACTATTGTAAGGTAGGCTAGACTCCCCAAACTCCCCGCTCTGCGACTCAGGGAATCGGCCACTACATTGGCCTTCCCCAGATGATATAAAATAGTGAGGTCATAATCCTTAAGAAGATCCAACCACCTCTTCTGACGCAAATTCAGATCCTTCTGCTTAAGCAGATGCTGCAAACTATGGTGATCAGTGAAAATCTCACAATTCACTCCATATAAATAGTGCCGCCAAATCTTCAAGGCGTGGACAATAGTTGCTAGCTCAAGATCGTGCACTAGATAATTCTTCTCGTGCACCTTCAACTGTCTGTACGCATAGGAAATCACCCTACCATCCTGCATCAAAACCACTCCAAGGCTAACTCTTGAAGCATCACAGTAAACTGTATAAGAACCTGAACCCGTAGGCAAAACCAATACCGGAGCTGTAGTAAAAGCTGACTTGAGCTTCTGAAAGCTCTCGTCACACTACTCATCCCACCTAAACTGAGCACCCTTCTAGGTCAGTCTGGTCATAGGTGCTACAATAGATGAGAATCCCTCTACAAAACGGAGATAGTACCCTGCCAAACTAAGGAAACTGCGAATCTCGGTAGTTGATGACGGTCTAGGCCAGCTCTGCACCGCCTCTATCTTCCTCTGATCAACCTGAATACCCTCACTGGACACCACGTGCCCCAGGAATGCTACGAAATCAAGCCAGAACTCACACTTCGAAAATTTCACATACAATTTCTTCTCCCTCAAGGTCTGAAGCACAACTCTCAAATGCTGCTCATGATCCTCCCGAGATCAGGAATACACCAAGATATCGTCAATAAACAAGATGACTAAAGAGTCCAGATAAGACCGAAATACACTGTACATCAAGTGCATAAAGGTTGTTGGGGCATTGGTCATCCCAAAGGACATAACCAGAAACTCATAATGATCATATCTAGTCCTGAAAGCAGTCTTCGAAATGTCTGGCCCCCGAATCTTACTGATGATAGCCGGAACGCAAGTCAATCTTGGAAAATACCCTGGCACCTTGCAACTGATCAAACAAGTCATCAATACGAGGCAAGGGATATCGGTTCTTCACTGTAACCCTGTTCAGCTACCGATAATCAATACACATACGCAAAGAACCATCCTTCTTCTTCACTAAAAACATCGGTGCACCCCAGGGTGACACACTAGGCCGAATGAACCCCTTATCTAGGAGTTCCTGAAGCTTCTCCTCAATTACTTTAACTCCACTGGTGACATACGATGAGGTGGAATAGAAATAGGCTGAGTGCCTAGCACCAGGTCAATACCAAAGTCAATGTCCCTGTCAGGTGGCATGCCTGGCAGGTCTGCAGGAAACACGTCCGGAAAGTCACGGACCACAGGAATCGAATCAATAGCAAGATTCTCACCACTGACATCCCTCATAAAATCCAGATAATATAAACACCCCTTCTCAACCATGCGATGAGCCTTCAGATAGGAAATCAACTTGCTAGGCAAATACTCAGAAGAACCTCTCCACTCAACCCTCGGATATTCCGGCATAGCTAAGGTCACGGTCTTAGCGTGACAATCAAGAACAGCATGACACGAAGATAACCAATCCATGCCCAATATCACATCAAAATCGATCATGCTGAGTAATATTAGGTCCACTCGGGTCTCCAGACCCCCAATATATATCACACACGACCGATACACACGGTCCACAACAACAGTATCACCCACCAGAGTCGACACATGAACAGATGTAACTAAAGACTCACGGGTTATATCCAGAAAATGGGCAAAATACGAAGAAACATAGGAATATGTAGAACCGGGGTCAAATAAAGCCAAAGCATCTCGGCAACAGACTGAGACAATACTTGCAATCACTACATCGGAGGCCATAGCATCTGGCCTGGCTAGAAATGCATACATACAGGCCTGACCTCCACCTGCTCGACCTCCCCCTCTAGGGCGGCCTCTAGCTAACTGACTACCACCCCTGGCTGCCTGGGCGGGTGGTGAAGTAACTGGAGTTGAATTCGAGGGCTGGACCCTCTGCTGAGAAGAATCACCGGGACGACGGGGACACTACCTCCACATGTGCCCAAACTCTCCACACTCAAAAAAAACTCCCTGGATCTGGAGACGAGGACTGATAGAAACCCCTGGCACCAGAACGGCCAATAGAAGACTCATGCATATAGGAACTCTGAATTAGTGATGCTCGAGCTACACTCTGGGCTGGGAGGGCATCGAAATAAGAACGGCCTGGCTGAGAACCGCAGGGACCATGCCCCGAAGATGCACCACTATAGGCTGGGCGAACTGACTGATGAGGCCTAAATGAACGGCCTCTACCATGATGAAACTGCCCCCTGGAAGGAGCACCACTAGAACCACCCAATCCACGAGGCCACTTGGCCTCCCTCTCCTCCCGCTACTGGTGGCGAACCGACTCAATATCTCGAGCAATATCAATAACCTGCTCGAATATAGCATCTGATACTCTCTCTCGAGTCATAAATAGGCGGAGCTCATAAGTGAGGCCATCCAAAAACCTCCTAATCCTCTCCCTATCAGTAGGGACCAACTCGGTGGCATGACGAGCCAACTCCAAAAATCGCATCTCATACTGCATCACTGATAGCTCCCCCTGACGCAGCTGCTCAAAAAGCCTGTGTTGCTCCTCCATGTGAGACTGGGGTACATATTTCTCCAAAAAGATAGTGGAGAACTGTTTCCAGGTGAGGGGTGTTGAACCAACATGCCTATGCCTCTCAAAAGACTCCCACCAAGTGAAAGCAGCACCAAAAAACTGAAAAGTAGCAAATGAGACCTCACTGGTCTCCAAAATCCTAGTAGTACGCAGCATCCTCTAACACTTATCCAAAAAACCCTGGGCATCCTCGCCCTCAGCACCATTGAATGTCGGAGGCTAAAGTCTACTAAACCTCTCCAGTCTACGCTGCTCGTCCTCTGGCATAGCCGGAACCACGAAGTCCCGTACTGGAGCAACCGGTTGGGCTGGAACCGCCCCCGGTGTCTGATGGCCCTGAGTACCCTGCTCAGGTATCCGGGCAACTGGAGTCTGATTGCCTCCCCCAGCCTGAGAAGTAGCGGCAACTACCTGAGCAAGGGTGGTACTCACCGTCAAGATCTGATCCAAGGTCTCCTAAAGACCCGGAATAACAATAGGCATTGTCGGTGCTTGAGCCTGTCCCGCTGGAGTATCGGTGGCGGGAATCTGATCTTGAACAGTAGGGGGATCAACTAGCACTGCCCTGACTGCTGCACGGGTTTGCCCCTACCTCTACCATGACCTTGACCGCGGCCTCGACCTCTCGCTGGTCTAGCTGGTGGTTGATCACCCTAATCGGTAGCGCGAATCCTCACCATCTGTGAGAGAAGGAAACAAAAGAAGTTTTGATTTCCAGAATCAACAAAATTTCACGAAATAATTCAAGAAAATAAGATTGTTCCGCAGCCTCTCGAAGATAAGTACAGACGTCTCTGTACCGATCCGCAAGACTCTACTAAACCTGCTCATGACCGTTAAGTTCTATGTAACCTAGGCTCTGATACCAACTTGTCACGACCCCAAATCCTAAACCGGCCGTGATGGTGCCTATCGTGGAACTAGGCTAGCCAATTCACATATTTACAATTTCTTTCCAAAAATCCCAACTCATTTTCAAAATTTCATATAAATATATAGAATTTATTGAATCTATTACGCAAAATATACAGTTAAAAACAGTCTAAACCATCCCCAAAATTCGGAGTCAACATGTCATGAGCATCTAAGGAATACACCAAAAAGTCACTATTATAATACAAAACCTCCGAACGAATAACTAAGTATAACATAAAAAGGGAAAAACAGAGATGCTGCGAACGCTGAACAGCTACCTCTATGTCCCGAACTCCGGATCAGCAAGGAATAGATGGCTAACGCTCGGTATCAGCACTTGTATCTGCACACAGAGGTGCAGGGATTAATGTGAATACGCCAACTCAGTAGTAATGAAAATAAATCAAGTCTAAGCGGCAAGAAATACATAAAAATCCAATCATCAGTTCACAATATGCATAGCCTTTCTTTTCAACAATATATATACATATATGTATGAAATCAACATGCCTTAAAGCCAACTTCAGTAAAATCCTTTGAAAAATGTGTTTTCCAAAATTTTCAGAAATAAAAATACCTGAAGAATTTAGTGTAAAAATGAAATAAGTCATAAATAGCCCCTCGGGCAGAACATCACTCAGCACCTCATAGCCACGCAGTATCATCCCCTCGGGCAACCTCACTGCCACTCATGCATCCCAGTCACTCGTCACTCGGCACTCAGCACTCGGCACTCACACTCAGTAGGTACCTGCGCTCACTGGGGGTGGGAACAAACTCTGGAGGGGCTCCTTCAGTCCAAGCGCTAATATCAAGCCACCTCGTGGTGTTTCATATCCTCACAATCAGGCCCTCAGTCAGAAACTCTCAAAAGCCCCTCGGGCGTATCAGTAAAACGGGGTACTTGACCCAAAACATCATTTTATATCTCAAAATAGTGTAAATAAGGTTGAGTTTCGAAATCAGTTAAACATAACATGACTGAGTGTAAATCATAAATCAACAGTGAGGAAATAGCAGTAAAAAGCTCCCAATGGGGTCCAAACAAGTCGGCATGAGGCCCAACCATGGCTTAAAGCCCAAATATATCAATAGTTTTAGAACACAATTTAACATATGATTTAGAGTAAGAATACGCAACTCAATAGTTGCCGCGGAGAGGACCAAGTCCAGTCAAAAAATCAGTGTGCGCCACATACTTGTCATCCGACATGTGCGCCATTCTAAAAACAGTGAGAAACATGAAGTCTAGGGTTTCATACCCTCAGGACAAGATTTATAGCCATTACTTACCTCTACCGGGCCACAATACTAATCTGCGATGCTCTTGCCCTCAAATCAGTTCCCGATTGCTCCAAATCTAACCAAACCAGATTAACATCATCAATATACGCTAAAGGAAATAAACTCAATTGAAAGCTATCAATTTATACAAAATTCTCAAAATTCGGCCAAACCCGAGACATGGGCCCACGTCTCAGAATTCTATAAAATTTATATCACTAGAATCCTCATCCTCCCACAATTCTACACATACCAAGAACACCACAATCGGACCACAATTTCCCGCTCAAATCACCAAATGAATTTTCCAAACTTCCTCCCATTTTTCCCAACTTTTTCTATTTTAAATTCTTCAAATTTCAAGCCTAATCCATCACAAAATAACATAGAAACGAGTTTATAATCCGGGAACTTACCTCCACTGAAGACCTCCAAATTCCCCCTTCAATTTGCTCTCAAACCAGCTCAACCAGCATGCAACAATGGAATAAATGACCAAAATTTCGCGGAGGCACCTATTTATATTTTCTGTCCAGTTAATCCGCACCTGCGGTCCCAGGTGCGCACCTGCGAAATCCCACTAACAGTCCAAACTTTGCACCTACGAGTCCTTTTTCGCACCTGCGAATTCCTCCTGCATGGCCTCTTTTCGCACCTGCACAAGGTTCTTCACACTTGCGGCCATCGCACCTGCGGCTCCCCATCTGCATGTGCGGCCACACCATTAAATTCACACCAGCAGCTATTTTGCTGCAATTTCCAAAGTCCAAACCCCCGCTAACCATCCGAAATCAATACCGAGCCCCTCGGGTCCCCAACCAAACATACCAACACACCCCATAGCATCATTCAAGCTAAGTAGAGCCTTCAAAACACCAAACAATACAAAAACACCAAAATTACATCAAATTCAAGCCTATGAACTTTGAAACTTCTAAATTTCGACAATGATGCCGAAACCAACCAAAACACGTCCGATTGACCTGAAAATTTGCAGACATATCCAAAATGACATTACGAACCTGTTCCAACTTCCAGAATTCCATTCCGACCCAAATAGCGTATTTTCCACTGTCAATCGAAAATCGCCAAAAACTAACTTTCACCAATTCAAGCCTAATTCTACACTGGTCATCAAAACTTCATTCCGAACACACTCCTAAGTCCCAAATCACCTAACGAATCTATCTGAGCCATAAAATCTGCATTCCGAGGTCGTTTACTAATAAGTCAACTCCATGTTGACTTTTCCAACTATTCAGCTAGTTTAAGAGACTAAGTGTCTCAGTTCTCACCACAACCACTCCGAAACTGAACCAACTGACCCAACACAACATAAATAGGATAAGAAACATATGATAAAGCAAATATGGGGGAAACGGGGCTAATCTCACGAAACGACCGGTCGGGTCGTTACACAAATCCACCCTTACTGGCTAAATCGAAGGACGGAGAAAGGCTACTCATTTACCTCGGTCCTCGGCGTATCAAAAATGGTGGTAAGTGAGGTATTGGTGTGAGAAGATAGAGGTAAACAATCTCCAATTTATTACGTTAGCAAATATTTGCTGGATGCTGAAATACGATATCCTCACTTAGAATAACTTGTTTTAGCATTAATTATGGCATCTAGAAAGTTGAGGCCTTATTTTCAATGTCATCCTATCTCTGTAGTAACTGATTTTCCTCTAAGGAATATATTGCATAAACAAGATTTATGTGGTAGGTTAGCAAAATGTGCGATAGAACTCAGTGGATATGATATCATATACCAGCCTAGAACTGCAATAAAATCACAAGTTTTAGCAGATCTTGTAGTAGATTTCAGCACAAATATAGTTCCTAAAGCAGAAAAAGAACTACAGGTATTTACCAGATCTAATCCAGGGACTTGGATCTTATTAACCGATGGCTCCACGAATATTAAAGGAGCGGGTTTTGGTATTGTTCTAATCCTACCTTCGGGTGAGATCATAAGACAAGCAATAAAATGCTATCCCATTAGTAATGAAGCGGATTATGAGGCTGTGATTGCAGGTTTGGAACTAGCACGAGAACTCGGTATAAAACAAATTCTAATAAAAGTGATTCGCAACTAGTAGTTAACCAGATGCAGAGGACTTACATAGCAAGAGAGGCACGAATACAACAATATTTGTAAAAGGCAGGGAATTGTTCGAAAGGTTTCAGTCATGGAAAATCGTGCAAATACCCAGGGAGGAAAATGCAAAAGCAGATGCGCTAGTTAATCTCGCGTCTATTGCAGAAATAACAAATGCAGAAAATGCTATAGTAATACATTTGTTTCATTCGGTGCTCGACCAAGATAAAAATGAGTTAAATTTTAACAATTTGACTTGGGATTGGAGAAACGAATTTGTTAACTTTTGCAGTATAGAATTTTACCTGAAGACAAGAAAAAGTCACAGTTACTTCGCCGAAAAGCTGCCCGGTACTGTTTGAATCGTGGAAATCTATACCGAAAGATGTTTGGAGGACCTTTAGCAAGATGTCTCGGACCTTCTCAAACGGAATATGTGATGAGAGAAGTACATGAGAGACATTGTGGAAATCACGCTGGAGGAAGATCATTAGTGAAAACTCTAATAAGAGCAGGATACTATTAGCAAAAAATGGAAGAAGATACGGAAAGTTTTATGACCAAATGTGATAAATGCCAATGATATGGCAATAATATGCATCGCCCAGTGGAGCTGTTACATCTGGTTATTTTTCCATGGCCTTTCACGAAGTGGGGGATGGATATTGTAGGACTCTTACCTCAAGCTAAAGAAAAGGTACGATTTTTATTAATATTGACAGATTATTTTCAAAATAGGTAGAGACAGGAGCTTCTAATCAGGTGTTAGAAAAATAATTCATCGACTTTATTTGGCGACTTTTGGAGTTCCAAAATAAATCATGTGTGATAATGGCCCATAATTTATAGGCACAAAAATCACAGAATTTTTTCAGAGTTGGCAAATTAAATGGATAACGTCCGCACCTTACCACCATGTGGACAATGGGAAAGTTGAGTCAATAAACAAAGTTATTATCAATAATTTGAAGAATAGATTAGAATATTCAAAAGTTAAATGGCCCGAAGTGTTACCAGGAGTTTTATGGGCTTATCGAACGACAGCAAAAACAGGCACATGAGAGACTTCATTTTCACTTGTCTATGGTGTTGAAGCCTTAATTCCAGTTGAGATAGGTGAACCAAGTACAAGGTATACACAATAAATTGAGGAGTCAAATGAGGAAGAGGTGTGAATGAATTTGTATTTACTAGAAGAAAGGAGAGAAGCGGCACTAATAAGAATGGCGGCTCAGAAACAAATGATTGAGCAATACTACATCAGGAAAGCTAATCTGAGATACTTCAAGATTGGAGACTTCTTCCTCAAAATGGTGTTTCAATCCACAAAATCAGCTAATGTTGGAAAATTGAGTCCAAATTGGGAAGGCCCCTATAGGATTCGAGGCATCGCTGGAAAGGGAGCATATGAGTTGGAAACCATGGATGGCAAGGTATTACCATCTAATTGGAATGTTGTTCATATGAAGAAGTATTACGATTTGTTGTTTATCTATGTCAATACCACACAAGGGGGGTGATTTGTGTGGTGACCAATTTTTGCGTGCAGTAGTTATAGAAGGACCAGGTTCTTCTATGTGTTCCAACTCCTACAGTTTGCGAAATAATAAATGCATAATTTAAAGAACACAACAATTTTACGTGGAAAACACCTGGCTCAAAAGGTGAAAAACCACGACCTACTTCACAGTAGGTTTTTCCCAAACTCTTCACTAAATCAATTATCCAAACAGCATTTAGAAAATAAACTCTTTTGTAAACCTAAGGATTAACTCTAACCCTCTGTGGCAAACTAGCCTCTAGCTATTTGCGACAAACTTCAAATTAACTATAACTTGAACACTCAGTACCTGTTACAATTGCTTGTAGAAAAAGCTGAAAGGTACAATTTGTAAACACCTACTACAAATAAACTAGACTAAAAGACAACAGATGGAACTAGTTCTTCAAGCTGGTTCAAGTAGCTCCAGATTCGCACAGGAAATTCTCACACGAACTGCTTACAAAATTGCTTTGGTAATTTTGTTCTCAATTCTTGTTTTGCTTCTATGTTTGTGCGCGCCTGTTCAATAAGAATACTTGACAATATATAGGACCGGTAGAAAAAAAGATATACTAGAATTCGGATGCAACTCTTCCAATTCGAATGCAACTCTTCCTTGGTGGAAGAGTTCTAGTTGATCTCAACTCCCTATATCCTCTTCTATCTTGATTCTATCCTTACTGAATGAGGAGTCCATCTCCCTATCAATTTGTAACCTTTTCGATCAGGAGATATATCTTCATATCACTAATTGTGCTTATCTCCTGTTTGCGATCACCTCACGTGAAATTAACTCTGCATGTCTATGTCTCCAGTGATGGACCTGGTTCATCTCTGAGTTCCTTTGTCAATCTTCAAAACTATTCTCTTTCTTGGGCCAACAAATTCCCCTTTTTTGATGATGACAAACTCTGTGCTTAAGCCTGTAACCAACTTAATCCAACATTAACACATTTTACAGTATTGAGCATTTATCATAAAAGAACCAGGTTCATTAGGTTATAAATATCATTGTTCAGAGCACAACCATTTTTCCCCCTTTTGGCATCATCGAAAAGTTGCAAAAATATGTGGGAATCCCAGATAGTTAAAAATCACTCATGGCCACTGGGGCAATTGCAAATACATTCATGGATTAATCATCAATAATCAACTAAGAATTCAAACTATCAAAGAAATATAAACAATGAATAAGAACAAAAGCAGTAAACTTCATTGATATGAGAGAATATGATTCTACCACAATCCACAAAATAAAATAAAAACAGTTAAAACATGAGCAACAAAAAAAAATCCCGAATCTGAGTCACTGAAAGTTCTAGGCAGGGCTAAGAAATTAAGGCTTAAAAGAACTACAGACTTGGTTCGTTTAGCCAAGGTAGACGGTTCAGCAGATTTAGAAACAGATGAAGACTTCTTTGAGGAAGTCTTGGCTTTCTTGGTCTTAGGGGTATTAACCTCTACCTCTGCCACTGTTTCACTTTGATGGACCAGGTCCATCTCATCCACTTCAACAGCCTCAATAGACTCAACAACCTTTTCTTTCCCTTTTTCCACTCGTTTCTTCTTACTCTCCAATAAAGCTCTCTTCAACTCATCCTCACTTTGCTTTAACTTGCTCCTTGTAGTTCTTCCTTTTGGAAGAGAAATATCAGAAGTCTCAGAAGAATCAACTTTCCTTTTCTTGTTGACTCTTGATGTGCCAGGGGTTGTAGCCTTAGGAGTTCGTTTCTTCTTAGGTTTGTAACTGTTACCTATCTTTTTCAGCACATCCGCTAGTGTTTCTTCAACAGATGAACCAGGTTCATCTGCTTGCTTTCCAAGATTCACTAGTCCTTCAGCAGCTTCTCCTGATCCACTTCCCCCTGCGTTCTTGCTACTTTCTTCCCCCTTCTCCAGCTCAGCTCCACTAATAGTCATTCTAACAGATTCAGAGGTGGGTGAAGAATCAGCCACTTCTTTCCCTTTTCCTCTTCTCATTACTCCGCACTCCCTAACTCTCCTTTTCTTTTTCTATTTTATTTTTACCTCCTCTCCTTCTTGTCTCAGGAATTTCCACATCTACCACAGACTCAACCAGTATGAACCTATTTTCTAAATTTTCAGCGACCTCAGAAGAAGGTTGTGGTACAGAAGTTACCTGTTTAGAATCGGAAGACCCAGTTTCTTCCCCTCAGTCGCCGACTTGAAAGAGTCATCGGAAATTTGGGAATGGTTTTTTAAGGGTGGGGATGGCTTGAATGAAATTTTAGTTTTGAATGGACGGTTAAGGATTCCCTAGAATCTACGTATTTTAATTTGGTGAGAATTCTTGTTGAAACGGAACTAGTTCAAAGTCAATTGGATAGGCTTTTGAAGATTTTGGGCTTGAGTAGGACTCTGCTCATGATTTAAATATTAGGATTTCAATTGTGCAAAGTGTAGAACACATACCTCGCTATTCAGATGAACCAGCACTGATGAACCAGGTTCTTCACTAAGAATGCTCTTGATCATGTCTTAATTTGCCAAAATAGAGAAAATTTCATTAGAGATCAGTGAGTCATATTAACACATGGCACAGGAGTATACTTTTTACAGTATGAGACTGAGCAAAGATTAATCTAGTTATTTACACAAATTCCAGATTTTCTAGCCAAAAATACATTTTTTTCATTTTTCATTTTCTTTCATGTACAATCTGAACTAGTTCATTAGGTGATCTTAATCATCCTTAACTCTAACAGGTTCCTTTCAAAATACTTTGTACTTAGTGATTTAGTAAAGATGTCAGTAATTTGTTTATCAGTAGCATAGAATTCAATAGAGATCATTCCCTTCTCATAGTTGTCTCTTAAGAAATGGTGTCTAACATCTATGTGCTTTGTTCTTTTATGATGAACGGGGTTATTCGTCATACTAATAGCACTAGTGTTATCACAGAAGATAGGGATGCATCCAACCTCTATACTAAAATCCATCAATTGTTGTTTAATCCATAATAACAGAGCACAACATGAGGCTGCAGCCACATACTCAGCCTCAGCAGTAGATAGAGCTACTGAATTTTGTTTCTTAGTAGCCCAAGACACAAGACATGAGCCCAAAAAGTGTGCCATACCTGAGGTACTCTTTCTATCTACCAAAAAGCCTGCATAGTCAGCATCAGCATATCCCACAAAATCAAAATTACTACCTTTAGGATACCAAAGACAGAGGTCTGTGGTGCCTTTAAGGTATCTCAAGATTCTCTTCACTGCAGTTAAGTGTGATTCCTTTGGATTAGCCTGAAATCTTGCACAAAGCCCTACGCTGAAGACAATGTCAGGTCTACTGGCAGTAAGATACAACAATGAACCAATCATTCCTCTATACAACTTTTGATCGACAGATGAACCAGGTTCATCTACATCTAGTTTTGTGGTTGTTGCAATAGGAGTGTCAATTTCCTTTGAGTCTTTCATTTTAAATATTTTAAGCAATTCTTTCACATATTTTTGCTGATGGATCATAGTTCTTTTTGAATTTTGTTTAATTTGTAAGACTAAAAAGAAGTTAAGCTCAACCATCATGCTCATTTCAAATTCACTCCCCATTAGTTTAGAAAATTCTTTACTTAGCTTTTCATATGTTTCCCCAAAGATTATGTCATCTACATATATCTGCACTACCAAGAGATCTTTACCTTTTTCCTTCAAGAATAAGGTGCTATCAATTTTACCTCTCTTGTAGTCATGTTCCAGCAGGAATGTTGAAAGCCTTTCATATCATGCCCTTGGAGCCTGCTTGAGTCCATACAGTGCTTTGTTAAGCTTGTACACATGATCAGGATTCTCCTTGTTTTCAAACCCCTAAGGCTTCTTTACAAACACTTCTTCCTTGAGATAGCCATTCAGGAAGGCACTCTTGACATCCATCTAGTGAAGGGTGAATTCCATGTAAGCAGCAAAGGCTATGAGGAGCCTAATTGCTTCCAAACTTGCCATAGGAGCAAAGGTTTCATCATAGTCTATTCCTTCCTCCTGACTGTATCCTTGAACCACAAATCTTGCCTTGTTTCTTGTAGTTGTTCCATCTTCATCAAGTTTGTTTCTGAATACCCACTTTGTGTCAATCACTGATCTATCAAAGGGTCTAGGTACTAGATGCCAAACTTGAATCCTTTCAAATTAGTTGAGTTCTTCTTTCATTGCGTTTACCCAATCTACATCCTGCAAAGCTTCAGCAATATTTTTAGGTTCAATCAGGGATAGAAAAGCATCAAACGCACATAGATTTTTCAAAGAGGATCTGGTTTTGATCCAGATATTGGATCAGTTATAATGTTCTCAATGGGATGTGAGATTTGATATCTGTGTGGTTTTACAACCAACTGGGTATTACTTAAAGATCCTACAGTGTCTTGTTGTTGAGGAACAGGATCAAGGACAGGTTCCAATGAGGTTTGGAAATTAATTTGTTGCTCAGTTCCCACTGGCATGTTGCTTGGGATGGATGAACTTGTTCTATCACCCGTTCCTTCCGCCAGTGTTGCTCCAATTTGGTCTGTGTTTCTGACCAGCCCAATTTCTTCATCTACTTGTTCCTGTCTCTCAGAGAGAATGTTAGTTTCATCAAAAACAACATGCACACTCTCTTCAACACACATAATTCTTTTGTTATACACTTTATAAGCCTTACTATCTGAAGAATATCCCAAGAATACTCCCTCATCACTTCTGGGATCAAACTTACCTAGGGAGTTCTTGTCATTGTTTTGCACAAAGCACTTACAGCCAAAATCCCTAAGATGGGATATATTGGGCTTTCTCCCTTTAAGTAACTCATAGAGAGTCTTCTCTACAAGTGGTCTAGTCATGCCCCTATTTATGATATAGCATGCAGTGTTTACAGCTTCTGCCCAGAAGCTATGAGGTAGTTTACTAGAAAGAAGCATGGTTCTAGCCATATCTTCAAGGGTTCTTTTCTTTATTTCAACAACTCCATTTTGTTGTGGATTTCTAGGGGCAGAAAAGTTATGATCTATTCCATGTTCATCACAAAATTCAGCAAACTTTGCATGTTCAAATTCACTGTCATGATCAGACTTTATTGATGCAAGTTGATTTCCTAACTGTTTCTGGGTTCTTCTAACAAAAGTAGTAAACATATCAAATGCTTCATCTTCAGATGTTAGGAACAATGTCCAGGTAAATCTAGAGTAGTCATCAACAAGCACCATTACATATCTTTTACCACCTCTGCTTAATGTTCTGATAAGACCGCATAGATCCATATGAACCAGTTCCAACGTCATGTTGGTACTTATTACTTTCTTGCTTTTGAAAGAGGGCCTTACCTGTTTCCCCCTTGCACAAGCCTCACAAACTTTGTCTTCCTTGAACTTAATGTTAGGGAGACCTATCACTAGGTCCTTGGAGACTAGTTTGTTGAGTTGATTTAGACTTGCATGTCCAAGTCTTTTGTGCCAAAGGAGGGGATCACTGTCTAGCACACTCAAACAAGTTAATTCGTTTTCTGATAGTGTGGACAGGTCTATGATATAGATATTATTCACTCTTTTTCCCTGCAAAACAATCTTGTCAGTGATAAGATTAATCACAAAACATTTTGTAGAAGTGAATGCAACCAGGTTACCTTTGTCACACAGTTGTGACACACTGATTAGGCTATATTTCAAGCCATCTATCAAGTAAATGTTCTCAATGGAGCGTGTGTCATCCTTACCTACCTTACCAACCCCAATAATTTCACCTTTCTTCCTATTTCAAAAGGAGAGATTTCCTCCTTTGAGGTTTTCAAGTGAAAGGAACTTTTCCTTGTTCCCTGTCATGTGCTTTGAGCAGCCATTATCCAAGTACCATATTTAACTGCTCCCTTTCACTTGAACCTACAAAACAAAATCATGGGTTAGTCTTAAGAACCCAAACTAGTTTCGGTCTTTTTCTATGAGAAAAAAGATGAATTAAACTTCTTCTGACCCAATTTGGCAGCCAATTTTTCTTTCAAACAAAACTTTTATTCCTTTGACTGGCCTGCTCTTTTGCATTGCATTCAATTTTGTAGTGACCAGTCTTACCACAGTTTGTGCAGATTTTGTTCTCAGGAAGTGTGAGGTACTTACTTTTGGGATCCCATTTAGGCAGTTGACTCCCAAAGTCAAGTCCTCTTCTGTTGCTACTGTGATTTTCTTGAAGCCATGTCAAGGCATCAGAAAATTTATTCCATTTGCATATTCGATCCAATTCATGTTTGACCTTTCCAAGTTCCTCTTTTAGCACTCTTATCTGTTCATATTTATTATAAAATTCATCCTTTAGTCTGCCTACATTTTCTTCTAACATGAGTTGAGAGTTGTCAGCTGTCTTCTTGCTAGTTCCTAGTTTCAGTTTTAAATTTTCAGATTTTGACTCTAGGACCTTAGTTTCAAGTGGATGAACCTGGTTCTTCAAGGCAGTGTTTTCATTTACAGATTCACTTACTCTGAGCTCCAGGTTCTTACACTTTGCTTTTAACATTACACACTCCTTAGACAGATGTTCTTTTTCTTTATTTATTTCTTCAGAATCGTCAATGAATTCAAGTAACAATTCAGAGAGTTTTTCTTTAGATAGGAACTTAATCTTGTTTTTGAGATGAATTATAGTTACCTCTGGTTCTTCACATGATTCCTCATCTGATTCACCAATCGCCATAAGCGCTTGTTCATCTCCATATTCATCTTCTGATTATTCGTCTGAACTTTCTCCCCAAGCATCAACCATAGCTTTTGTTGATGTGTTTTTTCTTGGGATGAACCACTTCCTTCTTCCGGTTGCTTCATTCAGATCTTTCCCTTTTCCATTCAACTTCCCATAAGGACAGTTCTTGATGTGATGATCATTTTTTTCACATTTGTAGCATCTCTTATTGGTGGGTTTTTCTGGTGCCTATGCCTTGTTGTAGTTTCCACCTCTTGAGATGCCCTTTTTTCTAATATGATAGTTTCTGAATTCCTTGGTGATCATAGCCATTTCATCTTCCTCCAGATCTTTTCCCTCAGTGATTCTCAGTGCCAGACTTCTTTCCTTCTTGGGAGCATCCATCTTCATTGTCTGCCTTCTAAGTTCATAGGCAGTGAGATTTCCAATTAGCTCATCCAATCTGAGGGTTTCCATGTTCTTGGATTCCTGAATAGCAGTGATCTTACTCTCCCAAGAGATTGGCAGAACCCTTGTCAAAATCTTTTCAACCTTTTCTTCTTCAATGATAGTCCTTCCAAGAGATTTTAGTTCATTTGTCAGAGTAGTGTACCTAGTGTACATCTCTTGGATGGTCTCTCCTTCCTTCATATAGAAATTCTCATATTGAGAATATAGTAATGTACCTATGGATCTTTTCACTTGTCCAGTTCCTTCATGAGCCACTTGCAAAGTGTCCCAAATTTCCTAGGCAGTGGTGCAGCTTTAAATTGTACTGTACTCATCTAGACCAAGTCCACACACAAGCCACTTCTTGGCCTTGCCATTATTTTCCCATTTTCTTAAATCTTCAGCAGTGCAGTTAGCTCTTGTCTTTGTCACATCTACTCCTTCAGCAGTCTTCTTCATGGTGGCGAAAGGACCGTCAGTGACTATGTCCCATAGTTCATAGTCTTCTTCAATTAAGTGATCCTTCATCCTGTTCTTCCACCAGAAGTAGTACTGGCCATTGAAGAGTGGTGGCCTAGCAGTTGATTGTCTTTCCCAGTTCCCAGGTGGTGCACTCATCTTGATCTTTTCCTAAGGTGTTAGCCTCTTCAAGGATAACCCGCTCTGATACAAATTGTTGTTTATCTATGTCAATACCACACAAGAAGGGGGTGATTTGTGTGGTGACCAATTTTCGCGTGCAGTAGTTATAGAAGGACCAGGTTCTTCTATACGTTCCAACTCCTACGGTTTGCGGAATAATAAATGCATAATTTAAAGAACAAAGTAATTTTATGTGGAAAACACCTAGCTCAAAAGGTGAAAAACCATGACCTACTTCCCAGTAGGATTTTTCCAAACTCTTCACTAAATCAATGATCAAAACAGCATTTACAAAATAAACTCTTTTGTAAACCTAAATATTAACTCTAACCCTTTATGGCAAACTAGCCTCTAGCTATTTGCGACAAACTTCAAGTTAACT